>RXON01003088.1:0-33836 GCA_009667805.1 Leptobrachium leishanense
CGGGCGGCGGGCAGGCACTCCCGCTGCCCGGCATCTTCTGGGTACCCTCAACCCCTGCCGGAGCAATATCCAGGTGAGAGCTGGGGCAAATATATGTGTAAACTGGGGGGAAAATCCATGAGCTGGGGGGCAAATACATGTGAGAGCTGGGGGGCAAATACATGTGAGAGCTGGGGGGCAAATACATGTGTGAGCTGGGGGGCAAATACATGTGAGAGCTGGGGGGCAAATACATGAGCGAGCTGGGGGGCAAATACATGTGAGAGCTGGGGGGCAAATACATGTGAGAGCTGGGGGGCAAATACATGTGTGAGCTGGGGGCAAATCCATGAGCTGGGGCAAATCCATGAGCTGGGGGCAAATCCATGTGAGAGCTGGGGCAAATCCATGTGAGAGCTGGGGCAAATCCATGTGAGAGCTGGGGCAAATCCATGAGCTGGGGGCAAATCCATGAGTGAGCTGGGGCAAATCCATGTGAGAGCTGGGGCAAATCCATGTGAGAGCTGGGGCAAATCCCATGAGCTGGGGCAAATCCATGTGAGAGCTGGGGCAAATCCATGTGAGAGCTGGGGCAAATCCATGAGCTGGGGGCAAATCCATGAGTGAGCTGGGGCAAATCCATGTGAGAGCTGGGGCAAATCCATGAGCTGGGGCAAATCCATGTGTGAGCTGGGGCATATCCATGTGTGAGCTGGGGCAATATCCATGTGTGAGCTGGGGCAATATCCATGTGTGAGCTGGGGCAATATCCATGTGTGAGCTGGGGCAATATCCATGTGAGAGCTGGGGCAATATCCATGTGTGAGCTGGGGCAATATCCATGTGTGAGCTGGGGCAATATCCATGTGTGAGCTGGGGCAATATCCATGTGTGAGCTGGCTGGGGCAATATCCATGTGTGAGCTGGGGCAATATCCATGTGTGAACTGGCTGGGGCAATATCCATGTGTGAACTGGCTGGGGCAATATCCATGTGTGAGCTGGCTGGGGCAATATCCATGTGTGAGCTGGGGCAGTATCCATGTGTGAGCTGGGGCAATATCGATAACGTGTCCACAGGTTGGGGGGGCGCACAATTCTTGGCTGGCCCCGGGCGCTGACAACCCACGCTACGCCACTGACCGGGATGGCTGCTGTGGATTTCCCTTCAAAGTTTGCATTGGAGGCACTGATCGGGACTGTGGGAGTGTACGCTGAGGGGTGGCAGTGTCGGTCTTGGCCCCGAGGCGTGGCTGGTGCAACTATTGGAGTTGCCTGGTGGCTGTTCGCCCACCGTGCCCTCAGCAGGAGGTATGAGTCTGGAGGAGAATCTTGCCTTGTTCTGTGGCTAGACATGGGCTGAGGCGGCCTGTTCCTCTCTTAATTTTTGACCCCAGCCCTCCCCGAAGCACAGAGGCCCCCCCTTCGGATGTCTTTTCCCCCCTTTTTTACTATCCAGATGTGACTGTAAGGATCATCGCCGCCGGCGTAATAAAAAGCCTAAACCCAGTGCTGGCTCATAGTAAGACTTTCACAAGCAGTACCACTACTCACCTCTGCCGGTGAAATGCTCAGGTGTTGCCTAGATCACCTACTACTCCTGCATAAAACCAGGCCACACCTGAGACTCAGGACTTCCACATTGTCTTGGAAATATCCAAGCTGTTAGGAGCTACCTACGATTCCTCCAAGAAACCTGTGACCCATACTCTGCTGGATCCTACCCTCTCAAGACTACCCCTGTTACAGTTCCACCTGGACTTATTATTTACAAACCTCCTGGACCTTCTGTTTACTACAGACCTCTGGACTTGTCATCTTCCTGGATCTCCCAAGTTTTCCTTACCTGGATCACAAGGACTTGCCCACGTCTCTAGTACTGATATATTCATATATATAACCTTAAGTATACTGTTTCTGTTTTCCCATTTGTTATCTGCAGTTCCCTCTAGCCCTGTAACCTGTATATATTCTGCTCTAGCCCTATAACCTGTATTCTGCTCTAGTTCTCTCAAGCCCTGTAACCTGTATATATTCTGCTCTAGTTCCCTCTAGCCCTGTAACCTGTGTATATTCTGCTCTAGCCCTGTAACCTGTGTATATTCTGCTCTAGCCCTGTAACCTGTGTATATACACTTTCTTCTCCCACTTCTCTCGTTTACCCCTCCTAGATTCTGTTGTTGCCTCTGGCCTATCCCTTTTGTGCCTTTTCAAAATAAATCCTTATATAAATATATCTGGTTTACTAGTATTCATTGCATATTGGCTCGTACCTACCACCCCGGAACCAGCACCTTACAGTGACTTTTCTCCCCCCCCCCCCTCTTTTCCTTTCTCAATGTTTTCACTCGGACTCCAGCGCTGTTTTTGCTTTTTATTCCCTTCTGTAACTTCTGAAGGGTGTTAGCTGACTTTTATTTTTATTTTCGTGGTTTTCTTCTTTTTCTTATTCCGTGCCCTCTTGGATGACTTGTTGTGGCCCTGCGCGGCCCTTGTCTTTTCTTGTCTGATGGTGTAATGACTTTATTACAAAATAAAAATTGTAAATTACAAAAACAATGGTGAGAACGGTTTATTAGGATTTGTATGTGACATAAGCACTTTTGCTTTGCTGATATATCTGAAATATAAATATACATTTTCCATTTCCTTAATTCTCATATCCCTATTATTGTTTAAACTCCTTTCATTAACCCTTTCCTGCTGCGCGTTTGCAATTCAGAAACTCCTGCTCAGTACCCTACCATAACTTTACATGTGCGTTTTAGAGCTACTATGCCACATGTTGTCCCTGCTGCAGGTGGGCCTTGAAGCTGCGGGGTGTACTAGTACGTCCCGTTGACTTCTTTGGGCCACCTGGCCCACCCAGCCATTGGCTGCTGCGGGACAGCATGAACTAAGGCCGTCCCCCTGCAGTCAGTGACACGAGTAGCGCAACAGCTGCGTGGGGGGGCTGAAGGAGAGGCCCGCTGCAGCACCTGGTGCCGAGGCGTACTAGTAAGCGCTGCCAGCGTTATCCACCTCCAATTGGGCACCACCTGCATGCTGTTAAGGGGTAATAGCTTTTTGTATTCCTCTCTTCCACTTACCTTGACCTATTGAGCTGCCATTAAATCAATAACAAGTCTATTCACTAAAGGTGAAACTCCGGAGAATTTGCAGAAGTGAAAATTCTAGGTCAAAATAGCCAAACCAGAAAAATTCTCCTATTTGGTCTAAGTTATATCCTGCCAATTCTTCTGAGTTTCACCTTTAGTGAATAGACCTGTAAGTTTGAAGTTGCAATAACTGATAAACAAAATGTTTCTTTTGTGAATGTTGCCAAATAGAGTGCAACTTGTTTACTTGGGTTTAGATTCTGTTATGTAACAGCTGTGGATTGTGCTCTGGCAACCAAATATAAACACACAGACAGTTTGATAACAAAATCCTACACGTCTGTATTTATCCATACAGTATGTATCGCTATAGGTCAGCAAAATTTCGGTACTTTGGCGATTCCACATCACCGAAACTATGGTGAATTCAATAATGACTGTAGGGTCACCGTAGTGCAGCAAAGATGGAGTTATTGAAGCCCCACGAACAAGTTGGAGAACGTACTGAAGACCGCCGAAGTGGCATCGGCAAAATTCAAACTGGAAAAAAAAAAAAGACAGAACTCTCCTATTTTACTAAAAGGTGTTTAACCCTTTCGCTGCTGAGGCGTTTCACGCCTCTGTGCTGAGGTCATTTTTACCGGTTTTGCTCATCATGTTTAAACGTGTTTTGAAGGCTTATTTTAGTATATGACCCAGACATATTATATATCGTTCTTTCCGTCAGACTCGGCAGATTCATAATATGTCATTATTATATGTATACGTCATGTCCTGTCTGTATAACAAAAAATGCAATAAAATATGAATTTTCAATAATTTACAACGTGTAAAGTGTTTTTTTTTCACATTTTAACATGCAAGCAATTGCGGTTATATTTTGTATGGGGTGCGCTTGTTAAAAAAATTAGAAATGGGGTCTCGTTACATTTTTTTTGGGGGAAAATTACACGATTTTTAACAAAAGCAGCGCATACAAAAATCGTTAGTACAGCATCATTGTTCACATAATTGAAATGGGAACAATATTGCTGCATTAACAAACCAAAAAAAAAACTTTTTTTTTATTTATTTTTTTTTAATTTTATTTTAATTTTTATTTTTTTTTAAACTTTTTTCACAGTCGTGTTTGGTATCGTTGGAACGGCCATGCTCTGGCCGATCCAACAGTACCAAACTTTAACCCCTAGCTGCCATGGATCAGGAGATAGGGGGTTCCAATGAACCCCCTATCTCCACCGTTGGTGGCAGCTAGCGGTTAACTCCAGGACTGGTGTCATCGTGCTATGCACGATGACGCCAGTCCTCAGGGGGAGTTCCCGGAGGATCACGAACCGGCACTTTTCAGCGCCGATTTGTGATCCGGCTCCCCAGGGGTTAATGACAGCCACCGTTTGGAAGGGCAGGCTGTGCCCTTCCAAGCGGTGCCTGTATTAACTCCCTGCTCCCCGGTGATCAGGAGGGAGAGAGGTCTGAAGGACCTCACCCCCTCCCTTTCAGGTGCCTCCTCCGCACATGCGGGGGGGGGGCCTGAATTAGATGTCATTGCGTCGCTGCGATGACATCTAATGTCCCCGCCGGGGTCCCGGAGTGCTGGGCTGACATCCAAGATGTCAGCCCGCACCGGGGGGCGCAGCAATCCGCCGGAATCCGGCGGATTGCTGCCTCCTGTGCAAGGACGCGCTCAGCGCGTCCATAGCACAGGAGAACCACTTGGCTGGACGCGCTGAGCACGTCCATAGCAGCCAAGTGGTTAAACCAATACAAATGTATTAAAATGTGTGGTTTAAAAATAATAAAAAGGTCTGTTACAGAATTTTAAAAAATGGGAAACAAAAAATTGTCAAAAAAATACAAAAATGTGTTCTAAAAAAACAAATACAAAATTTGCTGAAAATGAAACGAATGAACAGTTCTTCACTGCTGAGCCATTTCAGCTCTATTTGCTGAGCTCATTTTGACCGATTTGTGCTCACCATGTTTAAACGCGATTTGAAGTCATGTTTTATTGTAGGACCCATACAAATTATATTATTATTTTCAGCAGACTCGGCAGATTCATAATATAATAATGATATACAGTCATGGCCGAAATTGTTGGCACCCCAGACATTTTTCCAGAAAATCAAATATTTCTCACAGAAATGTATTGCAGTCAGGGCAGCCATCAGAAATGATGGGGCCCCTTACTAAACCTCACGATGGGGCCCCCCCCCCGGCACTCCATCAACCTCTAACAGCTTTTCTCCCCTTCAAAAAAAAAAAAGGACATAAAATAGCACCACAGCAATAAAACTCCCAGTAATGTGTAGTGTGTATGAGCGTATCACAGAATTCACAGCAATAAAACTCCATAGTAATGTGCGGTGTGTATGAACGTATCACAGAATCCACAGCAATAAATCTCACAGTAATGGGATGTATATGATGGCCTTTGGGTCTGGGCCTGGTCCCTGGGTCTGGTTTGGGCCTTGGGGTCTATGCTCTGGGCCTTGTGGTCTGGGCTGGGCCTTCGGGTCTGGCCCCTGGGGTCTGGCCTGGGGTCTGGTCCTTGGGGTCTTGGCCCTGGGGTCTGGGCCTTTGGGTCTGGGCCTTGGGGGTCTGGTCCCTGGGTCCTGAGTCTGGGCCCTGAGTCTGGCCTGGGGTCTGGGCCCTGGGCCCTGGGTCTGGGCCTTGGGGTCTGGGCCTTGGGGTCTGGGCCCTGGGGACTGGGCCTTGGGGACTGGGCCTTGGGGTCTGGGACCTAGGGACTGGACCTTGGGGTCTGGGCCCTGGGTCTGGGGGACTGGGCCTTGGGGTCTGGGCCTTGGGGTCTGGGCCCTAGGGTCTGGGTCTGGGCCCTAGGGTCTGGGCCTTGGGTTTGGTCCCTGGGTCTGGGCCATAGGGTCTGGGCCTTGGGGTCTGGGCCTTGGGGACTGGGCCCTAGGGTCTGGGCCTTGGGGACTGGGCCCTAGGGTCTGGGCCTTGGGGACTGGGCCCTAGGGTCTGGGCCTTGGGGACTGGGCCCTAGGGTCTGGGCCTTGGGGACTGGGCCTTGGGCCCTAGGGTCTGCGCCTTGGGACTGGGGTCTGGGCCTTGGGGACTGGGGTCTGGGCCTTGGGGACTGGGCCCTGGGCCTTGGGGATTGGGCCTTGGGGACTGGCCCTAGGGTCTGGGCCTTGGGGACTGGGCCTTGGGCCCTAGGGTCTGCGCCTTGGGACTGGGGTCTGGGCCTTGGGGACTGGGGTCTGGGCCTTGGGGACTGGGCCCTGGGCCTTGGGGATTGGGCCTTGGGGACTGGGCCCTGGGGTCTGGGCCTTGGGGACTGGGCCCTGGGGTCTGGGCCTTGGGGTCTGGGCCTTGGGGTCTGGGCTCTAGGGTCTGGGCCTTGGGGACTGGGCCTTGGGCCCTAGGGTCTGCGCCTTGGCACTGAGGTCTGGGCCTTGGGGACTGGGCCCTGGGGTCTGGGGACTGGGGTCTGGGCCCTGGGCCTTGGGGTCTGGGCCCTGGGGATGGGCCTGGGCCCGGTGTGGTCCCTGGGGATGGGCCTGAGCCCTGTGTGGTCCCTGGGAATGGGCCTGGGCCCGGTGTGGTCCCTGGGGATGGGCCTGGGCCTGGGCCCCGTCTGGTCCCTGGAGATGGGCCTGGACCTGGGCCCGGTCTGGTCCCTGGGCCCTGTCTGGTCCATGGGGATGGGCCTGGGCCTGGTCTGGTCCCTGGGGATGGGCCTGCGTCCGGTCTGGTCCCTGGGGATGGGCCTGGGCCCCGTCTGGTCCCTCGGGATGGGCCTGGGCCTGGGCCCGGTCTGGTCCCTGGGGATGGGCCTGGGCCTGGACCCGGTCCCTGGGGATGGGCCTGGGCCCGGTCCCCAGGATGGGCCGGTCCCCGGGATGGGCCTGGGCCCGGTCCCCGGGATGGGCCTGGGCCCTGTCTGGTCCCCGGTCCCTGTCTGGTCCCCGGCCGGGTATGGGCCTGGACCAGGGGATGGGCCTGGTCCCCCCGGGCATGGGCCTGGTCCCTGGGATGGGCATGGGCCTGGGCCCGGACTGGTCCCCAGGATGGGCCTGGGCCCCGTCTGGTCCCTGGGATGGGCCTGGGCCCTGTCTGGTCCCCGGTCCCTGTCTGGTCCCCGGCCGGGTATGGGCCTGGACCAGGGGATGGGCCTGGTCCCCCCGGGCATGGGCCTGGTCCCTGGGATGGGCATGGGCCTGGGCCCGGACTGGTCCCCAGGATGGGCCTGGGCCCCGTCTGGTCCCTGGGGATGGGCCTGGGCCCTGTCTGGTCCCCGGTCCCTGTCTGGTCCCCGGGCCGGGTATGGGCCTGGACCAGGGGATGGGCCTGGTCCCCCCGGGCATGGGCCTGGTCCCTGGGATGGGCATGGGCCTGGGCCCGGACTGGTCCCCAGGATGGGCCTGGGCCCCGTCTGGTCCCTGGGGATGGGCCTGGGCCCAGACTGGTCCCCGGGATGGGCCTGGGCCTGGTCTGGTCCCCAGGCCCTGTCTAGACCCCGGGGATGGGCCTGGGCTGGTCCCCGGGCCCTGGTGCCTGGGGATGGGCCTGGGCCCGGTCCCCGGATGGGCCTGGGTGCCTGGGGATGGGCCCGGTCTTGACCCCGTCCTACTTACCCGCTACAGTCTTCTGTCCTGGACTGGTTCTTCTCCTTTCTTCTCCGCTTCTTTCTTCTTTCTTCTTGCTTCTTCGCTTCTTCTTGCTTCTTCGCTTCTTCTTGCTTCTTCGCTTCTTCTTGCTTCTTTCTTCTTGCTTCTTCGCTTCTTCTTGCTTCTTTCTTCTTGCTTCTTCACCATGCGGTGTCAGAGTTCTTTTGGCGCCGCGTGTCACGTGTGCGCCGTCACACACGTGACTGGGGGCGGTGCCAAAGCAGCGTGCCTTGGAAGTAGACGCACGCTGCTTGGCCCGCCCGCGGCCCGGCCAAAGAAATTAAGGCAGCGGGCAGCGGCCGCCCGCCATCATAGCAGTCACAGCAGTAAGGGGCCCGCCGGGGGCCCCGGCGGCCCGGCGGGGACCCCGGCGGCCCGGGCCCCCCCGGGCACCGGGCCCCTTACTGCTGTATGGGGCGTAATGCCCTGATGGCGGCCCTGATTGCAGTAACACATGATTTGCTATACACATGTTTATTCCCTTTGTGTGTATTGGAGGAATAAAAGCAAATTGGACATAATGTCACACAAAACTCCAAAAATGGGCTGGACAAAATTCTTGGCGTGTAAGAAGGTGTAAGAAGCAGATTGATGGTTATAGGAAGCGACTGATTTCAGTTATTTTTTCCAAAGGGTGTGCAACCAAATATTAAGTTAATGGTGCCAAGAATTTTGTCCAGCCCATTTTTGGAGTTTTGTGTGACATTATGTCCAATTTGCTTTTTTTTCCTCCTTTTTTTGTTTTGTTCCAATACACACAAAGGGACACACATGTGTATAGCAAAACATGTGTTACTTTTCTGTGAGAAATACTTGATTTTCTGGAAAAATGTCTGGGGTGCCAACAATTTCGGCCATGACTGTATGTATACGTCCTGTCCTCTCAGAATGCTAACAAAATGTTTTTAAAAAAATTTGAATTTCCATTCAGATTTCAATCATTACAGCATGTAAAATATTTTTTTTCCCCAAACATGACCCTCTAGCCTCTATTGATTTGAAGATACGGGGGTCCTTTGGACCCCCGTATCTCTACCATAGAGAATTACCTGCCCGGGTAGGGGGGAATTCCCTTTCTGATAGGAATGCACCGATACCGATAGTAGTATCGGTATCGGTGCCGATACCGGGACCTGCACGAGTACTTGGTACTCGTGCAGGGGCCCCCGATACCCAAACCGATACCGGAAGCCAGCGCTGGGCTGGCTTGCCGGCCGGTTTCGTTGGCGCGCTGCTTGGCTCCTCCGGCGTCTTCTGTCTTCAAGCGGCTGCTGGCAGAGCTTGTAGCCCGGCCGCTCATTGAGAAACACGTGCACAGCCGCGATCTAACTTGACTGCGGCTGTGCACGTGGTTCCCAACGAGCGGCTGGGCTACAACCTCAGCCAGCGGCCGCTCGAAGACCGAAGACGCCGGAGGAGCCAAGCAGCGCCAGAGGAGCCTGGCTGGGTGAGTTTCCGGTCTTCGAGCGGCCGAAGGCAGAGGTTGTAGCCCAGCCGCTTGTTGGGAACCACGTGCACAGCCGCAGTCACGTGAGATCGCGGCTGTGCACGTGTTTCTCAATGAGCGGCCGGGCTACAACCTCTGCCTGCGGCCGCTCGAAGCTCCAAGCAGCGTCGGAGGGTGAGCTGGGGGCACACAGAGCAGGGGGGCACTGAGAGCTGGGGGCACACACAGCAGGGGGGCACACTGAGAGCAGGGGGCGCACTGAGAGCAGGGTGCACACTGAGAGCTGGGGAACACAGAGCTGGGGGGCACTGAGAGCTGGGGGCACTATGAGAGCTGGGGCACTATGAGAGCTGGGGCACTATGAGAGCTGGGGCACTATGAGAGCCGGGGGGCACACAGAGCTGGGGGCACACAGCTTGGGACACTATGAGCATGGGCAATGAGAGCTGGGGGCACTTTATATGAGGTCTGTTATTGAAAAGCGGTCACAGGCATTAAATAAAAGTATCGGTACTCGGTATCGGTGAGTACTTTTAAAAAGTATCGGTACTTGTATTCGGGTTTAAAAAAATGGTATCGTTGCATCCCTACTTTCTGACATCATCGCACCCATGCACAACAACGTAAGTGGACGAGGAGAGGCCCCGGCAGGGCCGGATTAAGATCTCTATGGGCCTGGACCTGAAGATTTTGGTGGCTTTTTTTGGAATTTAGTGAAATGAAAACATATTTCAGGTTATTTAATGTTGCAGACACGGGTATATCTAACTAGGCAGATACTGTGTGAGGAAATTTCAATTCAGATTTCAATCATTTACAGCGTGTAAAATAATTTTTTGACATTTTATCATCCAAACCTTTGTGGTTATATATTCTATAGGGAATTCTTGTTTTAAAAAAAATGAAATGGGAACCTGTTAATGCATTTTTCTGAGAAAATATAAAATTTTAACCAAAAAATTTAAAATGAAATATTTCCCTTGTGTTTTGAAGGATGGTGTTTTATGAATAATATGACTATGTATAAAACACTGACCTTGCTCCCAGCGTGGGAAATGAGAAGGGGAGTAATGGCAGTGGTATTGCTCATTTTATACGTTACAAATGGACAATGCCATCGCTTTGGAACTAAAAATAGATGAAATTCGTTTTTTCTTCTTCTAGATTTAACATGATCACATTTGGTTTTAATGCAAAGGTCAGACTCTGACCTTTTCAATGACACCTCCCTTGACCTTGTGAGGTGTAAAGATTAGTGACGTAGGGTTCCAAAGTCCCCCCCCCAGAGCACTTCCCTGCAGTGCGGCGGTTTAGGTTTTTGATGTAAAAATTTGTAATAATGGTTTGTGCCATCACCTCTACACTTGAGATGGTGAGTACAGCATTATTGTTCCCTTTATAATTGAAAAGTGAAAAAATATTGCTGTTAGAAAGAAAAAAAAGGAAATTTATTATTTTATTGTTACATAAAACCTGGTCATGCTTGGTATCATTGGAAAGGACATGGCTCTGGCCTTTCCAGTGATACCTCACAGGATCCTGTAGCTGCTAGTTGTAGATCCAAAATGCCCATCAATGCAGACATAGCTATCCTTTCTCTGGGCCTATTCTGGGACATGGGTCTGGACTCTGGAGCTGCAGCTCCATCAGCCCCTATGTTAATCCAGTCCTGGGCCCCGGAGGATGTTAGACCCCACTGGGAGAAGCTCCGATCTGGCAAGAATCTACCCCTTACTGGTGGGGAGATAGAGGGGTACAAAGGACTTTGTCCTCCCCTTCAGACACTCTTCCAGCTCTGCCCGGGGGGGGGGGATCCTGAAAATTACATCAGTGCACCGCAGGGATCGCACAAAGCAGTCTGTCTTCAAAGAAGTCAGACCACCACGGGACCACGACCGGAGAGGTAAGTATGTCCCGCTTGGCTGCAAAATACCCATGACATGTGGGGAACGTCCTCTGCATATAGAGGGTAAGCCCCAAGACGTTCCTCACATGTCGTCCGCAGCCAAGGGGTTAAAAAAAATTATATTTTTTTTACATTGAAACTTATGGGATTCGACTGTTTCAATCTGTCGAACTGAATCAACGAAAATCAGAGTATTTCCACAGCACTTCGGTGCAGTTCGCCATTCAGTGAATAGACGAACCATTACTTCTCTGGGACAATTTCGCTGCCGCAATAAATCGCCGTGCAATTGCAACAGTGCAATTTGGTGGCAAGTTCGGCTCTTAGTGAATAAACCCTTATATATGTATGCATCTGTCTATATCTCAATATGTCGATCTGTCTCTATAAATCTATACGTCAATCTATGCATCTCCGTTAAGGGCGTTTGTTACCTATCTAGTGGGTCCCGACTCACATAATAACGGGAAATCTAACCATATGCAAATTAGTGTGCTTTCATCAACCACAGATAACATTAATACATTCTGGGGAATGGTAAAAATGTGTTATTTTCACTAGTTTTAGATTGCTGTTTACCTGCATATGTATTTCATCATGACATATTGACGGTTTTCAAAACATATGTGTCATAACACATTTGTATCCAAGGGCTAGTGTAAACTTAATCGGAATTCATACATATTTAGCAACGCCATAGATTATGATGGCTCTGGGAACTTTACAACAGCTCTGGTTACGTTAACACCAGGGACGGAGGAGGCCCAGCTGTCTCTCCTGGGGGTTTGTTGCAAAGTAAAAGCAGAACTGATTATGAAATCACAATGACTGCGGCTTTTATAATGTGGGCTGCGCACGTAAAATCATTTATTCAGACACAAGAGTGTGATACATTGTTTATGGTAAACAACATATTTTTTTCCTTTTATCCTTAAAATTTTCACACTACAACCATGTCAGCTAATAGCATTTTAGGCTAAGGTCAGACGAAAGCATTTTTAACGTGCGTTTAACCGCACGAAATCACGGCCGTGCTAGCAGCAAATGACGTCCAATGCCGGGGAACATACGAAGAACGGCCGCACGAAAGTCCGTCTGCGCAACGCAAGTGGCAAACTAACGCATTTTTTCTAGAACGTCAAACCGCTACTACTGACGTACAGAGTGCTCTGCGTCCGCATAGCGGCGTGTTTGCGTGATTGGGAGACGTCAGACGCTGCTAATATCCGGCTAACATAACGTCCAGACACAAAAAGTGTTTTATTGATGATCCGTACAAAATCACGGACGGAAATGCGCATCGTATGACCGCTATCGCGTATTCCGTGAAAAAATACGTCCATTCGTTCGAATGCACTTTTTCACGGACGACGCGAAAAATGCGTTCGTCTGACCCTAGCCTTAATATGCAATGTTCTGTGACTGCATGCAATTTAATATAGACCATTTCTTTTTTGTGACTATTTATTTAGTAAACGAAGGCTTCACCCATCTGAATGAACATATGTGTGTATGAATATATATTCTTAACTATTTATATACAGACACGCAAGAAGTCAATAGACACCCAACACATCTGCTTAAAGTGAAAGTGAAACTATTAATAAATATGTTACATTGTTTTCCTTAAAAGGAAGAAAAAAGGTTACAAATCGTCTATCCGTCTTTACATACTTTATAAACAACCTTCCACAGTTTTATATTTTCTACATTTCCTCACTTTATACAAATAATTTGTTAGGTCACGTTCAGACAGATACTTTTTTTTCCTTCTCTGGAGCTGTTCATTAAGTTTTCCTGAAAAATATTTACGAAATCTGAGTAAATATTAAACCTTCTAGATCTTTTAACATCTACTCTTGTTATTCAGGTAAAAAAAACAAAAAACATCTTGTTACAATGCACATCAAAAGGAAAGTGCTATCGATCAACAGAAAAATATGTTAATTTTTACCTTTCGGTCATTGTTCACGTCCCAGCATCTTCTTTCTTTTGGTTAATGTTAAAAAATCTGTTTTATAGGACCTAGGATATCCAATAATAATCCCTTTGATTTGAGAATCTTCTTCTTTGACCCTTTAAAACGCCACTGCGTATTCAAACGTATGCAATGTGTGTGGACGACAGAACTGTGCTACAGAAAAAAATCTGCTTTCACTTTTAATTCTTCACGCAGTCAGCGTGTGCTGCCCTATGGACCTTTTATCTTCCTCGGAGTACTTTAAATTGAAGTATTTCCAACTATGCCTGTTTCACATTTCCAGTCCTCGTTCAAAAATTGAATTACAGTTTTAATAATAAAAAATAACTTTAAGCATATAGTGTTTAGTATGTTATACTTGCTTTCTCGTCACTGCAACAAATAAAAAGGGGATTTAAACCACTTTTAAAATAGAACCATATACAGTATGCGTCAATATTAATATTATCCCATTTAACCATTTAGATACTTTAAAATGTATCTTTACTCCAACACACAGCCCCTCTCCCATCATACAGACAGGGCCAGATTTATAATTAGGCAGAGAAGGCATGTGCCTACAGCAGCCTGCTACAAGGGGGTGACGTGGTCTGCAAAAAAATTACAATTTTCAATCATTTAGACTCCTGTTTTTCTGGAGCCCTACAAGCTAGAGCGACATGTAAGGTATCATTGGAAAGGTCATATTATGACCTTCCAATGATACCAAATATATTAACCCTTTCGCTGCTGAGGCTTTTCACACCTCTGTGCTGAGGTCATTTTTTTACTGCTTTCGCTCATCATGTTTAACCGCGTTTTGTAGCCATATTTTGATATATGACCAGACATATTATATATCGTTCTTTCCGGCAGACTTGGCAGATTCATAATATGTCATTATTATATGTATACGTTATCTCATGTCTGTATATAATAACAAAAAATGCAATAAAATTAGAATTTTCAATAATTTATTATGTGTAAAGTGTTTTTTTTCACATTTTAACATGCGATCGTTTGCAGTTATATTTTGTGTGGGGTGCGCTTGTTAAAAAAATTAGAAATGGGGTCTCGTTACATTTTTTTTGGGGAAAATTTTGCTTTTTTTAACAAACGCACCGCATACAAAAATCGTTAGTGCAGCATTATTGTTCACATTATAATTGAAATGGGAACAATATTGCTGCATTAACAAAACAAAAACAAAAAAAACTTTTTTTTTTTTTTTTTTAGAATTTTTTTTTAAAATATTTTTATTTTTTTATTTTTATTTTTAAAAAAAACATTTTTCATGCTCATGTTTGGTATCGTTGGAAAGGCCATGCTCTTAACATTAACCCCTAGCTGCCACGGATCGGGAGATAGGGGGTTCATTGGAACCCCCTATCTCCACCATTGGTGGCAGCTAGGGGTTAACTCCAGGACTGGCGTCATCGTGCTATGCACGATGACGCCAGTCCTCAGGGGGAGTTCCTGGAGGTTTGGCCGACATCCAAGATGTCGGCCAGCTCCAGGAGAGGATCACGATCCGGCGCTTTTCAGCGCCGATTCGTGATCCGGCTCCCCAGGGGTTAATCACAGCCACCGTTTGGAAGGGCAGGCTGTGCCCTTCCAAACGGTGCCTGGATTAACCCTCTGCCCCCCAGCGATCGGGAGGGAGAGAGGGACCTCCCCCCTCCCTTTCAGGCGCTTCCTCTAAACATGCGGGGGGGTGCATGAATTAGATGTCATCGCGCCGCCGCAATGACATCTAATTGCTCCGCCTGGGTCCCGGAGTGCTGGCTCAGCACAGGAGAACCACTTGGCTGGACGCGCTGAGCGCGTCCATAGCAGCCAAGTGGTTAATAAATGAAATAAAAAAAATTATCATTTTCTAATTTAAACCACACCCTTCCTCTTTAGGCTCCACCATTTCATTTTAGAGCTCTGCCTCTTCCTCTCTGTATATTGTATAAACTCACAGTAATGTGCGGTGTGCATGAGTGTATCACAGAGCACCACAGCAATAAAACCCACAGAAATGTGCAGTATGTATGAGCGTACCACAGTGCACCACAGCAATAAAACTCACTGCAATGTGCGGGGTGTATGAACGTACTAGAGCTCCACAACAATAAACCCAGAGAAATCTGCAGTATGTATGAATGTACCAGAACTCCACAACAATAAAACCCAGAGAAATGTGCAGTGTGTATGAATGTACCAGAACCCTTACAACAATAAAACCCAGAGAAATGTGCAGTATGTATGAATGTACCAGAGCTCCACAACAATAAACCCAGAGAAATGTGCAATGTGTATGAATGTACCAGAGCTCCACAACAATAAAACCCAGAGAAATGTGCAGTGTGTATGAATGTACCAGAGCTCCACAATAAAACCCAGGGAAATGTGCAATGTGTATGAATGTACCAAAGCTCCACAAACAACCCAGAGAAATGTGCAGTGTGTATGAATGTACCAGAGAGCTCCACAACAATATAACCAGAGAAATGTGCAATGTGTATAAATGTACCAGAGCTCCACAACAATAAAACCCAGAGAAATGTGCAGTGTGCATGAATGTACCAGAGCTCCACAACAATATAACCAGAGAAATGTGCAATGTGTATGAATGTACCAGAGCTCCACAATAATAAAACCCAGAGAAATGTGCAGTGTGTATGAATGTACCAGAGCTCCACAATAAAACCCAGAGAAACGTGCAATGTGTATGAATGTACCAGAGCTCCACAACAATAAAACCCAGAGAAATGTGCAGTGTGTATGAATGTACCAAAGCTCCACAACAATAAAACCCAGAGAAATGTGCAGTGTGTATGAATATAGAATATAGAATATTTGATACAGTCCTAACCTCAACATCTGAGGAAAGGGATTTAGGGGTTATTATTTCAGAGGATCTAAGGGTAAGTAGTCAATGTAATAGAGCAGCAGGAAATGCTAGCAGAATGCTTGGTTGTGTAGGGAGAGGTATTAGCAGTAGGAAAAGGGAAGTGCTCATGCCACTGTACAGAGCACTGGTAAGACCTCACTTGGAGTACTGTGTGCAGTACTGGAGACCGTATCTCCAGAAGGATATAGACATCTTAGAGAGAGTTCGGAGAAGGGCTACTAAAATGGTGTACGGCTTGAAGGAGAAAAGTTACCAGCAAAGGCTTAATGATCTTAACATGTACAGCTTGGAAAAAAGACGAGACAGAGGAGATATGATAGAAACATTTAAATACGTAAAGGGAATCCACAAGGTAGAGGAAGGGAGTATATTTAAAAGGAAACAAAATAGCAAAAGAGGACATAGTCTTAGATTAGAGGGGCAAAGGTTTAAAAGTAACATCAGGAAGCATTATTTTACTGAGAGGGTGGTGGATACATGGAACAGTCTTCCAGTAGAAGTGGTAGAGGCAAAACAGTAATTGAATTTAAGCAAGCATGGGATAGGCATAAGGCTATCCTAAACAAAAGATAAATCCAGGTAAAGTATCCATGTAATTGGGCAGACTAGATGGGCCGAAAGGTTCTTATCTGCCGACATTTTTTCTATGTTCTATGTTTCTATGTACCAGAGCTCCACAACAATATAACCAGAGAAATGTGCAATGTGTATGAATGTACCAGAGCTCCACAACAATAAAACCCAGAGAAATGTGCAGCGTGTATGAATGTACCAGAGCTCTACAATAAAACCCAGAGAAATGTGCAGTATGTATGAGCGTATCACAGTGCACCACAGCAATAAAACTCACTGTAATGTGCGGTGTGTATGAACGTACTAGAGCTCCACAACAATAAACCCAGAGAAATCTGCAGTATGTATGAATGTACCAGAACTCCACAACAATAAAACTCAGAGAAATGTGCAATGTGTATGAATGTACCAGAACCCTTACAACAATAAAACCCAGAGAAATGTGCAGTATGTATGAATGTACCAGAGCTCCACAACAATAAACCCAGAGAAATGTGCAATGTGTATGAATGTACCAGAGCTCCACAACAATAAAACCCAGAGAAATGTGCAGTGTGTATGAATGTACCAGAGCTCCACAATAAAACCCAGAGAAATGTGCAATGTGTATGAATGTACCAGAGCTCCACAACAATAAAACCCAGAGAAATGTGCAGTGTGTATGAATGTACCAGAGCTCCACCATAAAACCCAGAGAAATCTGCAATGTGTATGAATGTACCAAAGCTCCACAACAATAAAACCCAGAGAAATGTGCAGTGTGTATGAATGTACCAGAGCTCCACAACAATAAAACCCAGAGAAATGTGCAGTGTGCATGAATGTACCAGAGCTCCACAACAATATAACCAGAGAAATGTGCAATGTGTATGAATGTACCAGAGCTCCACAATAATAAAACCCAGAGAAATGTGCAGTGTGTATGAATGTACCAGAGCTCCACAATAAAACCCAGAGAAACGTGCAATGTGTATGAATGTACCAGAGCTCCACAAGAATATAACCAGAGAAATGTGCAATGTGTATGAATGTACCAGAGCTCCACAATAATAAAACCCAGAGAAATGTGCAGTGTGTATGAATGTACCAGAGCTCCACAATAAAACCCAGAGAAACGTGCAATGCGTATGCATGTACCAGAGCTCCACAACAATAAAACCCAGAGAAATGTGCAGTATGTATGAGCGTATCACAGTGCACCACAGCAATAAAACTCACTGTAATGTGCGGTGTGTATGAACGTACTAGAGCTCCACAACAATAAACCCAGAGAAATCTGCAGTATGTATGAATGTACCAGAGCTCCACAACAATAAAACCCAGAGAAATGTGCAATGTGTATGAATGTACCAGAACCCTTACAACAATAAAACCCAGAGAAATGTGCAATATGCATGAATGTACCAGAGCTCCACAACAATAAAACCCAGAGAAAAGTGCAATGTGTATGAATGTACCAGAGCTCCACAACAATAAAACCCAGAGAAATGTGCAATATGCATGAATGTACCAGAGCTCCACAACAATAAAACCCAGAGAAATGTGCAGTGTGTATGAATGTACCAAAGCATCACAACAATAAAACCCAGAGAAATGTGCAGTGTGTATGAATATAGAATATAGAATATTTGATACAGTCCTAACCTCAACATCTGAGGAAAGGGATTTAGGGGTTATTATTTCAGAGGATCTAAGGGTAAGTAGTCAATGTAATAGAGCAGCAGGAAATGCTAGCAGAATGCTTGGTTGTGTAGGGAGAGGTATTAGCAGTAGGAAAAGGGAAGTGCTCATGCCACTGTACAGAGCACTGGTGAGACCTCACTTGGAGTATTGTGTGCAGTACTGGAGACCGTATCTCCAGAAGGATATAGACATCTTAGAGAGAGTTCAGAGAAGGGCTACTAAAATGGTGTACGGCTTGAAGGAGAAAAGTTACCAGCAAAGGCTTAATGATCTTAACATGTACAGCTTGAAAAAAAGACGAGACAGAGGAGATATGATAGAAACATTTAAATACGTAAAGGGAATCCACAAGGTAGAGGAAGGGAGTATATTTAAAAGGAAACAAAATAGCAAAACAAGAGGACATAGTCTTAGATTAGAGGGGCAAAGGTTTAAAAGTAACATCAGGAAGCATTATTTTACTGAGAGGGTGGTGGATACATGGAACAGTCTTCCAGTAGAAGTGGTAGAGGCCAAAACAGTAATTGAATTTAAGCAAGCATGGGATAGGCATAAGGCTATCCTAAACAAAAGATAAATCCAGGTAAAGTATCCATGTAATTGGGGAGACTAGATGGGCCGAAAGGTTCTTATCTGCCGACATTTTTCTATGTTCTATGTTTCTATGTACCAGAGCTCCACAACAATATAACCAGAGAAATGTGCAATGTGTATGAATGTACCAGAGCTACACACAACAATAAAGCCCAGAGAAATGTGCAGCGTGTATGAATGTACCAGAGCTCCACAATAAAACACAGAGAAATGTGCAATGTGTATGAATGTACCAGAGCTCCACAACAATAAAACCCAGAGAAATGTACAGTGTGTATGAATGTACCAGAGCTCCACAATAAAACCCAGAGAAATGTGCAATGTGTATGAATGTACCAAAGCTCCACAACAATAAAACCCAGAGAAATGTGCAGTGTGTATGAATGTACCAGAGCTCCACAACAATATAACCAGAGAAATGTGCAATGTGTATGAATGTACCAGAGCTCCACAACAATAAAACCCAGAGAAATGTGCAGTGTGCATGAATGTACCAGAGCTCCACAACAATATAACCAGAGAAATGTGCAATGTGTATGAATGTACCAGAGCTCCACAACAATAAAACCCAGATAAATGTGCAGTGTGTATGAATGTACCAGCGCTCCACAATAAAACCCAGAGAAACGTGCAATGTGTATGAATGTACCAGAGCTCCACCACAATAAAACCCAGAGAAATGTGCAGTATGTATGAGCGTATCACAGTGCACCACAGCAATAAAACTCACTGTAATGTGCGGTGTGTATGAACGTACTAGAGCTCCACAACACTAAACCCAGAGAAATCTGCAGTATGTATGAATGTACCAGAGCTCCACAACAATAAAACCCAGAGAAATGTGCAATGTGTATGAATGTACCAGAACCCTTACAACAATAAAACCCAGAGAAATGTGCAGTATGCATGAATGTACCAGAGCTCCACAACAATAAAACCCAGAGAAATGTGCAATGTGTATGAATGTACCAGAGCTCCACAACAATAAAACCCAGAGAAATGTGCGGTGTGTATGAATGTACCAGAGCTCCACAATAAAACCCAGAGAAATGTGCGGTGTGTATGAATGTACCAAAGCTCCACAACAATAAAACCCAGAGAAATGTGCAGTGTGTATGAATGTACCAGAGCTCCACAACAATATAACCAGAGAAATGTGCTATGTGTATGAATGTACCAGAGCTCCACAACAATAAAACCCAGAGAAATGTGCAATGTGTATGAATGTACCAGAGCTCCACAACAATAAAACCCAGAGAAATGTGCAGTGTGTCTGAATGTACCAGAGCTCCACAACAATATAACCAGAGAAATGTGCAATGTGTATGAATGTACCAGAGCTCCACCACAATAAAACCCAGAGAAATGTGCAGTATGTATGAGCGTATCACAGTGCACCACAGCAATAAAACTCACTGTAATGTGCAATGTGTATGAATGTACCAGAGCTCCACAACAATAAAACCCAGAGAAATGTGCGGTGTGTATGAATGTACCAGAGCTCCACAATAAAACCCAGAGAAATGTGCGGTGTGTATGAATGTACCAAAGCTCCACAACAATAAAACCCAGAGAAATGTGCAGTGTGTATGAATGTACCAGAGCTCCACTGTAGGCGGACAAAAACAGATTCACTTTCAAGACGGCGCCGGACCGGGCACAAGTAAGGATTGTCAGAACACGAGTCTCTTCAGGAAAGGCAAACTTTATTGTGTCGTCACACAAGTGCCCACACAGGATTGAATCGCAAAGAGTGAGCCCCCCTTTTCACCCGTGCAAGGGATCTTATACCCAAAAATACGTAATTAGGTACATCCCAGTTAGCCCACCTCCCAATGACACTTTATTCCACCCCACGTGGGTTAATACCTCCCTTTGGCTAATACAAAGACATTCCATTAATTGGCTGTAAATTGGCAAACTTTGTGTTAGTTTCAGTAAATCATAATTAATTGCTCTTACTGTTCCGGGCTGCGCCCTCCTCCCTTGCGCCTACAATCACTTGTTACAGATGGCACCTGGCCTGATCTCTACTCCTTTGTCTTTCTGCGGGCCCCAACGACCTTGGAGGATCTACTTCGCTTTTCTCCTCCGTGCCAGGAACAGCAGAGATCTTTCATAAAGCTTTAATTGCTTTTCTGCTAATCTAAACGCATTCCTAAATTTCTATGTATACCTCATTCTAGTTTCAGCTACAAACCTGCCTAGTTATATACAAGTGAACCAATATTCTGAACAAGATGGCTGCCTGGCTCATAGTAGCAACCATCTTCCAGCCTGATTCTCCTTCATTCCCCCCTTGGCTCAAGTGTCAGGATCTTTTCCTGGCACTTGTAGCCATTACACTCCACTATTCTGAACCTCCTTGTACTGGGGGGGGGGGTTTCTTTCACTGGGAACATACCCTGTGGGATTATCAGTGGTATCTTCTGTGTTTGTGTAGGTGTCAGTGCTGTTTTGCACAGTGGCCATAAACATAGCCCTATGCGGTATATCAGTATCCCTATGATCAAGATCACCACTATCATGAGTATCATGGATCCAATCCGTGAGATAAATCTCAAGATGGAACCAAACCATTCTCCCATTGCTCCAAACCCACGGAGCGGATTCCAGCCTTCGGCAGCAATCCTCCTGGCTATACCCTGCAACTGTGCTACCTTCTCTTGGTGATCTTGAATTACCTGGTAATAATCTGGGACTTCATATATAGTGTTTCTGATGAAGGTGCAACATTCATAGTGCATTGTCATTTCACACAATCCATTCAAGGCCGCACTGATCTGCTCAAGCGCCATATCATGTATCATCTGCACCTTTCGTAACTCACGCATTTCCAGATTCAGCAGCTGGATATCCATACTGGTTCTATTCAGAATCTCATCCATCAAATTGACATAGCTATTCAATCTCCTCATCATCTCTCCTCCCCATCCAGTCCATGCTGGCAACCATGTCCATATTCGATCCATCTTCGCGAACAATTCTCTCTTTGGTCTTTCAAACACCAGTGGGTACCTAGGGTGTAGTTCTGTGTCTGTGTTTGTGTCTTCTCCCCTTAGTCTCTGGATTGGGACCAGTTTAGCCAAATAACACATTCCCGTTATTGTTGGTGGTACCGATGTGTAACACACCCTTTCACAGCACACCTGGTACCCTCCTTTCACTATAAATGGTGATGAATGTAGTGTTCCCTTTGATATCTCTATCGCAAGTTGTCTCAGCCGTCTCATCATATCCACTGCACCCTGCCTCCCATTGGTCACATTCCTAATCACCGCCTCTTGGTCTCTAGTGAGTTGCCTGCATCGTATGTATAAATAATTCGCCTTTTGTCCTGTTTTGAATATGTAAATGTATGATGTCCAGTTGAACTGACTTGAGTTACATAACCCACCCTCGTTATTTGTTTCTTTATCTGGTCCTAGTTGAAAACACCATTCTGGTGGATACACTGGTCCTATTATGGGGTACCCGGGACTGACTGATTCTGTCTTTTCCCTTGGTGCATCGACAGCATGTATTGTGACATTCCCTGATACAAACATACTCAAATTCATTGGAACAGAGGCAAATGGTATATGAATTGTCTCTGGGTGCAGTCTACTACACACCCAGCATGCGGTTTGCCCAGACTTTTTAGCATAGTCATATTTGAATTGCACAAGTAAGTGTCCTCTTGGGTTGGTTCCAGATAGCGCCACTCGTTTTTGTCTCCACATGGTACGGTTCTCCATCACCGGGTGCGTACCATTCCAGATATGGGAAATATTCACTTTCCCCACATTGCCCGTACAATTAGGGCCTGCTCCACGCGAGAGTCCATAAATCAAATTAGCAAGATATAAAATCAGCACCACAAATGCCCCGAATGTCAGAATTCCTTGGGCAATTCTTTTCACAGTCACATAAACCCAATCCCTCCCCACCGGAATTTCAAAAGTAAAAAACATTTCTGGATGATCAAGGGTGGGGGCCGGGCCCCTAAAAAGCACCCTGTGGGTATCCCCCGTTGGCGGGTGGTCAGGACCTGTGCCCATCAAAACACCCACTTGTTGATCCTCTGTATTATCTGGGTTAGGATCATTTAGGTGCTCATGGCTGTGGTCTTTGTCAGCTTCAGCCTCAGCGGGTTGGTCTCGTTGGTAACGACCTTCCATGCTGGTTCAGGACTGGCTGCAGCTGCTTTCACTCTGGAGTGATGTATCCACGGGACCACCTCGGCAACCTTTACTGCTGTGGGGGTTGATAACAGGACAAGATAAGACCTCTCCATTTTGGGCCTAGTGGATCATTTTTCCACTCTTTTACCCATACTGAGTCACCCGGACAATACTTATGCAGTGAAGGATACAGAAAATGCGTATATTATCCCCCACCCAAGTATTTAATTTCTGCATTGATTTACCCAGCATTACTACCTGATCATTTAGTTTAGTTTCTCCCAATGCCCGAAGGTCCCCCCTTAGTCCATTAATTAGAGGGGTTGGCCGTCCAAACATAAGTTCGTACGGACTTAGCTTCAATTGGGGGGTTGGTCTGCACCTAATGTGCAAAAGGACTATCGGCAGCAAGTCCAACCAGCCTAGTGACGTCTCTTGGCACAGTTTGGACATCAAAGTCTTTAGGGTACGGTTCATTCTTTCAACTTTTCCCGAACTTTGGGGTCTGTAGGCAGTGTGTAGCTTCCAGGTGATGCCCAGTAGCCGGGCAAGTTGTTGTAAACAGTTCTGGATGAATGCGGGGCCATTGTCTGACCCTATTTCGATCGCCATGCGAAAAATAACAAATCTTGTCTGTCTTGTGAATCTCTTACTGCAGGTATGAAAAAATTCATTGCACTTTTCTTCATTCTTGGCAGTCTGTTCTTGATAAGGATCTCCTTGAGGAAGAACCTCACCAGTGGGACTTGATATTCTTCTGCTCCCAATTCTCCCAGACTGTGCAGTATTCGTGTGATCCGTAGATTATTGTGAGGATTGATTGTCAAATTTTCAAAACGTGACGCGAAATTTTCTGCTCGTTCAACTTCGGTTATTTCTTTGTCTTCCTCCTCCCCCACTATTTTTACGCCGAAGAATTTCAGCATCATGTTGTAGGCTCTGCGCAGTCTTTGCTGAACTTCTGAGGTGTTAACCATTAGGCGTGTCTCTTGCGGACTTAGGGGAGTAGAGTAGAAATTTCGGCCTTGTGTCCGAGTTGGGAAAAGCCATTGGATATAATCATAATTGAGTTCTAACAGTTCATAATCATCTTGCCATTTGTGCAGAATTATGTCAATGAACTCGCCGTGGGGTTCAAACTGTTTCAAATTCATATAGAACTCGTAATTTGGTATAGAAGGTTGAGGTTCTTGCTTGCAGATCAGTACTTTAGCTTGATCTTCTGTTGGCGGTGGCGGTTTTGCAGCTGCTTTTGCAGCCTGGTCCGCGCGTCTGTTACCTTTTGGAATTTCATCATGGCCTTTTTGGTGGCCACGGCAGTGCATGATGCTGACAGCACTTGGTTTCCATACTGCTTCCAGGAGGGCCGCGATTTCAGCTGCATATTTGATTTGTTGTCCTGAAAACGTAAGTAGACCTCTCTCTTTGTAGAGTGCACCATGTGCATAGACTGTCATAAAAGCGTACTTGGAATCTGTGTAGATATTTACCCTTTTGCCTTCAGAGATTTCAAAGGCTCTGGTTAAAGCTGTTATTTCGGCCAATTGTGCAGATGTATGGCCTGGCAGTGGCTTTGCTTCGATGACTTCTTCTGTTGAGACCACTGCATAGCCGGAGACTTTCTTCCCATCATCCATGTAGCTGCTTCCATCAGTGAATAGCTGTAGATCGTATTTGTCTAGGGGTACGTCTTTCAAATCCGGCCTGCTACTGAACCAGTAACCTCCTTTCACATCCAGCAGAGCCTTGACAGCGTGGGGCACCTTGACATAAAGAACTTGTCAAGGGTCAGCTTGTCTGCTTCTGCTATCAGCATTGCGGTGGCAGCCACTGCTTTCAGGCATGGGGGTAGGCCGCAGGCCACAGGGTCGAGTTGCTTGGAGAGGTAGGCCACAGGCCTCAGCCATGAGCCAAAGGTCTGGACCAATACTCCTGTTGCTGTTTGATTATGTTCATGCACGAACAGCTGGAAGGGCTTGCTATGATCTGGCAGACCCAGTGCAGGAGCTTCCATCAGCAGAGTCTTTAATTTCTGGAACGCTGCTGTTTGCTCTTCTTTACAATGAAAGGGATCTTGTTCCCCCCCCTTCATGGCCTGATGAAGCGGCTTGGCAATATCTGCGAAGTTGGGGATCCACAGGCGGCAGAAGCCTGCAGCTCCCAGGAACTCACGGACTTGCCTCCTGGTCTGTGGTTGGGGTATGCGGCACACTGCTTCTTTTCTTTCTGCCCCCAGTGCACGTTTGGTACCTGTTAACTGGAAGCCCAGATATTTTACACTGCGTTTACATATTTGTGCTTCTTTTTTTTTTTTTAGAAACTCTGTAACCTGCTTGGCTTAGCAGATGTAGCAAGCTTTTTGGCGGATAAACAGTCTTTTTCTGTGGGGGAAGCCAGTAATAAATCATCAACATATTGGAGTAACACTACTTTGTCTGGCTGAGCGTTGAAGGCGAGGAGATCTTGGCTAAGCGCGCACCCGAAAATCGTGGGCGAATTTTTTGAACCTTGAGGGAGGCGCGTCCACGTCATTTGATGGCGCGCCCCGTGGTAGACTCTTCCCACTGAAATGCAAAAAGGGGCTGGCTTGCTGGAGCCAGGCATGCGAAAAGAAAGCTTCTTTTAAATCAAGCACTGTGTAAAATTTTGTATCTCGGGAATTAATGCCAGCAAATTGTATAGATTAGGAACCACAGGGTGTAGTGTTACTGTGGCCTCGTTAACAGCTCGTAAATCTTGGACAGGGCGATACTCTTGTGTCCCTCTTTCAAAACTAGCAATAGGGGTGTGTTCCATGGTGACACACAGAATTTTAATATGCCGTGATCTTTAAATCTCTATAAATATATCTGTATATTCTGCTTGGCTTTCTGTGGGATATGATATTGTCTTAGAGCCACCGGTGTTGCGCGGGCTTTAATTCAACTAATCTGGGCGGGTTTTCCTCCGCCCACCTCAGGAATTCCAAGGAGTAGTGCGTGCGGATCCGGCGTGGCAGACAGAGTAGGTGCCGTGCGCCATTCTTCCTCCCTTGCATAACTACTGCGATTTTCACAGATTGGGGGTTGTGCGGGCTGGCTGGGTTACGCTGCCGAGCAAAGCTGCTATCCTCCGGCAGGTCTAATTGAGCGTGACCCCCGGGAAAGAACGTAATTTGGGCTTGCAATTTGCAAAGGATATCCCGCCCCAGGAGCTGGATGGGACATTCGGGCATATACATATACACATTGTATAAACAATATTTTTAGAGATCTTTTCCCGTAGCCCAAAACAGACTCTTAATACCACATCCGAGAGAAAAAAAAAAAATCATTCCATTGTCATAAGACCACTCCTAACATCTCATAACAATAAAATAACCATTCCATCAAAAATTAAACAAAACATACCTTTTAGAAACAGTAAAGAAAAACTACTTTAATTATTTCTCGAATTATTTTTCTTTTAATATTAATTTTCTAACCGTTTCATATATTTCAATTTAATTTTAGCTCTGAACAAAACTAAAACTTTCGAATAATATTAACACAAAATATAAACATATATCTTGCACTCAACAGACTTCAGACAAATATCTATTGTAACACACATAAAATTAGCTAAGCATAGTAATTTTTTTCTTTTTTCTATTTCCTCTTTACTTTGAATTCGCTGCACAGATACACAAAGGGTTATTCTTTCCAGCTATCAGAGAAACTGATTCCTTCCCCCTCCCCTTCGCAAACAGTCTGTCAGAAAGGAGGGGCCTATACACCAGGGAAGAGAGGAGGAAGAAAAAAAAAACAAAAAAACCCCAAAAAACAAGTACGAAACTAATCTTACAACCTCTCAGTCATTCCTACTTTTAATTGAACAGTTTAATAGATCAATTATAAACACAATCGGACAAAATCAGTCCGAATCACACACACAAGCCATACAGCACCGCAATCATCTCACTCCGTAAAATATTAATTAATTTATATATGCTCCCATCGGGCATCTCAATCTTTTCTGGTGGAGCCTCTCTATCTCCTCCATTCGCGGCGCGCCCTGCTCTTCTTCCTCAGTCACACAGGACGGAGCAGAGGGAGCTGACCGAGACACAGCAGCTGCCCGCTCCCCCCTCTCCGTCCGCGCAACCGCGGCACTCAAAACTTCCCTAGCTGCCCCATAACATAATAATAGGACGGGGGTAAAAAATCACTCTCTTCCGTTGTTTTACTAACACCTCTCTCTCTCCATTATTTTGGGGGTCCTGCTTCTTATTTCTCCCCGCTATCATTATAAAATAACTCTTGTTTTTAATACAATATCTCCATATATCTATATACGGGTATTGTTCAGGATGTCCGTACTGCTCTGTGACTTGGGAATGTACCTTCTGTACCAACTCCGGGTCCATTGACCCCTGCTCTGGCCATCCTGGGACTAATAACGGCCACACAACTGTACACATTACTTTTAATTTCTCTTTTTTTTTAATTCTACACCATAGTCATGAGTTTTATATAATGCTTCGAAATTCTGCACCATATATTCTAGGGCGTCTCACCCTCCTTCACCTTCTTGGGCTTAGATGACCCGTTACCTATTATTACTCTTTGAAAACAGTACTCTTTGCAATACAGATATATTATTTCAACAACAGTTAAAATCTACAGTCTGATACTTCAGTCAACAATTCATCCGTGTCTGCAGGCGCTTCCCCCTTCAGTAGCCGTCTGCAGTCGCCTGAGCCGGAAACGTACGTTCGGGGTCAAAACTCGTATTTGCTTCCTCGCGGAGCGAGTAGGCGCACGTTCACTCACAGCACTCGAGTCAATTCATTCACAACACATACCGTATCAGATGCTTTCATCACATAACAGAACATAAAACACTTCAACTCTTTTTACTAGCCGAGGGCTCATTCCCTCCTCTGTGGCTCCTTATACCCCGTAATTTGAACTCTTAACTCTTGACTGCTTCTGACTATGTGCACCCCGTTCTATATCTCTACTGCCGTCTGCAATTCCAATTTGCCTTATGGGTAATCTCACCCACCCGGCACCACTATCTCTGCAGCTACCGCTGGCTCCATTATGAGCCCTTTTCACTACACGACGTACACACTAGGCACTGACTCAGGCTCTCAGCCCAGTCACAGAAAATCCCTCCTCCTTTCCCTTTTACCCACGTGGCGAAGCTCTGTTTACAAACACTGACTACTGACTTATGCAACTCCACGTGGTTACCTTCTCCCTCACTTACAGAACTACCCTTTGATTGGCATTCAATTCCCCCGAATCCAGACACCCGCTAGCCACTCTGGCTCCTTAGCAATGTCAGTGCTATCAGCGGCGGGCTAGATATGCCAATAGGATGGTGGCCATCGCATCCTCTTATCCGTGTATCTCAGTCGGACGTTTCCCTTAGATACCGGTATCTCCTTTAGACATACAAAACATAGAAGACACGTTACCTATCGCCGGCGCTGCTTGCTGTTTCCTCAGACTCGGTGTCCCAGTTCCCTGGTCGGGGGTCCGTTTGGGACGAGACGAGGTCCACTGAACAGGAAATCCTGCTTGGCGCCTGCAGATGTCAGCTCACCTTCAACGGACGCCCAACCATCGGGATTCTCGCACCCGCTGCAGTCAAGCACTGCACTGTGTTCACAGCAGCCCGTTACTGTGTGCCCGGAAAGGGCCCGTATCCCGGCTCACGATGCCCCCAAAAATGTAGGCGGACAAAAACAGATTCACTTTCAAGACGGCGCCGGACCGGGCACAAGTAAGGATTGTCAGAACACGAGTCTCTTCAGGAAAGGCAAACTTTATTGTGTCGTCACACAAGTGCCCACACAGGATTGAATCGCAAAGAGTGAGCCCCCCCTTTCACCCGTGCAAGGGATCTTATACCCAAAAATACGTAATTAGGTACGTCCCAGTTAGCCCACCTCCCAATGACACTTTATTCCACCCCACGTGGGTGAATACCTCCCTTTGGCTAATACAAAGACATTCTATTAATTGACCGTATATTGGCAAACTTTGTGTTAGTTTCAGTAAATCATAATTAATTGCTCTTACTGTTCCGGGCTGCGCCCTCCTCCCTTGCGCCTACAATCACTTGTTACAGATGGCACCTGGCCTGATCTCTACTCCTTTGTCTTTCTGCGGGCCCCAACGACCTTGGAGGATCTACTTCGCTTTTCTCCTCCGTGCCAGGAACAGCAGAGATCTTTCATAAAGCTTTAATTGCTTTTCTGCTAATCTAAACGCATTCCTAAATTTCTACGTATACCTCATTCTAGTTTCAGCTACAAACCTGCCTAGTTATATACAAGTGAACCAATATTCTGAACAAGATGGCTGCCTGGCTCATAGTAGCAACCATCTTCCAGCCTGATTCTCCTTCAGTGAATTCAGCATTCAACGCAGGGTCATCGAATGGATCCGTCAAACCGCTGAAAAAAAAAATCACCAAATGCCTCCGATAAACCGCCGAATGCCTCCCAACGGCCACTGAAAAAAAGCTAACAGCTGCCCAACAGGGGGAAAAATAAAATGCAATTTTTAAAAGGCGTTTTAAACAAAAATAATGCATCAAAATATTATATAAGGTCCAATGAATAACAATAAAAAGGTCTCTTACAGAATTTATAAAAACACCATAAAAAATATATATATATATATTCGCTGAAAAAAAATCCAGAAAAATGCCTAAAAAAAATTTGAAAAATGAATAAAGAGACATATGGTTGCAAATAAAAAGAATAAACAGTTGTAAAAACAATTCCGTTGTTGTTAATGTTTTATTCATTGAAACCTATGGGATTCACCTGTTTACAGTAAGTGACAAGTATTCATAAAGCACCAACAATTCCTTAGTGCTGTACAATGGGAGAAACAGAATATCAAATTATATATATATATATGCCATTACACACACACGGAACAGAAGGTGGGAGGACCCTGCTCAAGTGCTTACAATCTAGGAGGAGAGGGGGTGACACAGTTGGTGAGGGTGAATAGGGTAAGTGAAGTAGCGTGGTGCTGCAGGGCTGAATGGGAAGAGGAGTCAGAAGTGTGCAGTGCGGAGGTCATGGAATGAGCCGATAGGCTTCTCTAAAGTAATGCGTTTTCAGAGACTTCTTGAAGGACTGGAGAGACGGGGAGAGTAATGTTGTGGGGGAGGGAGTGTTGAACGAAAATCTGGGAATTTCGCCAACTTTTTGGTGGTGTTCGGCATTTCTCAATAGATTAACCATTACTTCTCTATGGGGAATTTCACTGTTGCAGAAAAACACCAAAATTCGCTGGCAATTCGCCAATATTTGAATAGCCGAATTGCCACTAAATTGCTCCATATGGTGAAATTCGCTGTTTTGTGCAATTCAGTGGTCTATTCTGCTCTCTTTAAATAACCCCTTTAGTGAGCCAAAGTCCAAACCGAGGTGGAGATAACGCAATGTGATCCATCCATATTCTAATACAGTGGTTCCCAACCGCGGTCCTCAAGTCCCCCTAACAGGCCAGGTTTTAAGGATTCCCTTTGGGAAATGCAGACTGAATCCTGCAATCACTGAGCAGCAAATCATATCACCTGTGCTGTGCTTCACATATCTGGCAAACCTGACCTGTTGGGGGTACTTGAGGACCGCGGTTGGGAACAGGGGCGGACTGACCCATCAGACACTCGGACGCTGCCGAGGGCTCGGCTTTGTAAGAGACCACGGTCGGCGCACTAACAAACCGCCTCGTCGGCGGTGCTCCAGCGTGCCTTCCTGGGCCCCACGTGCACCCTGCACTGATGCCGCCCCCTCACATGAAGCGCGCGCGCATCATGTGGGGGTGGGCGTCAATGCAGGGTGCACGTGGGGCCCAGGAAGGCACGCTGGAGCGCCGCCGACGAGGCAGTTTGTTAGTGCGCCGCCGTGGTCGGAAGTTGGAACGTCCCTTACAAAACCGAGCTGCTGGGGTCAATATACATATCCATGTGTGAGCTGGGCCACTATATATCAATGTGTGTTATGTTCAGCCAGGCAGGTGGGTGAGGGTGCGAGCTCAGAGTTGCAGTGACACAAGGAGGCGATAGGTTCAAATGATAAAGGGGTTTTATTTCGTTGTATCACAGAACATGGATGAGGGATAACATAGGAAAAGGGATGCCTAACATCACTGGTGTATTTTGGCCTAGGCCGACTAGGCCCAGGCCTAGGGTGGCACTTTCCAGGGGGCGGCGGCCCGCACTGGGTGGCCCCACCCCTAAAAAAAAAAAAAAAAAAATTATTTATTTATTTTTTTACTTTTGCAAAGTATTTTACCAGGAAGGATACATTGAGATTTCACTAATTTACACTTTCAATTTCACTTTCCAGGGGGCAGCAAAAAACCTCACCACTAAATGGGTTACTCACAGAGCACCGAAATGACGCCAACTTTTTGGTGTTCTGTAGTTCCCTGCACTTAGGAGAATAAAATTTCCCCACCCTGCAGTGAATTCACCATTCACCGCATGGTCCCCAAAGTGCATGGAGTCGGCCGCTGAATGCTGCCACCGCAAACCCGTGGCCTGCTGTTTTCAAAAGAACTACTGAACGAAAATGTCTGGAATTTACATATAAGATCCTATGATTGATAATAAAAAGTTCTGTTACAGAAAAAAGAAAAACTGCTATTAAAAAAAAGGGGAGGGGGAATTTTGCCCAAAAAATCTGAAAAATGACTAAAAGGTACTAAAAAAAATCAATAAGTAAAGACTTTTTACTGCAGATTAAGGCTAGGGTCAGACTGAGGCAGTGCGAACGCGCGTTCTGGCGCACTTAATCACGGCCGCACTAGCAGCAGATGCCGGGCAATGACGGCCAATATACGATGTACGGTCGCACAAAAGTCCGGCTGCGCAACGCAAGTGGAAAATGAACGCATTTTTTCGAGAACGTTAAACCACTAGTACTGACGTACAGAGTGCGCTGCGTCCGCTAGCGGCGTGTGTGTGTGATTAGGAGACATCAGACGCTGCTAATGTCCGGCCAACATAACGTCCAGATGCAATAAGTGTTTTATTGATGATCCGTACAAAATCACGGATGAAACTGCGCATAGTATGACCGCTATTGCGTATTCCGTGAAAAAATACGTCCATTCTTCGAACGCACATTTTCACGGACAACGTGAAAAATGCGTTAGTCTGACCCTAGCCTTAAATAATAAATGATTTATTAGACATTGCATAAAAACGGGAATATTTTTAACATTGAAACCTATGGGGTTCGCCTGAATAAACCTGCTGATTGAAACCACCGAACATCAGGGCATTTCACTGCCATTTCTCGGAGTCTCAGTACCACATGACTGGCTGAACCACGTGAAATGCATGCGCGCAGCTGCCCGCCCTTTCGTTAACACAGACTCTATTCTGGACTGAACACCCACCGGGAAGGGAATCAAAGCTACAGTGCACCCTCTGACAGTGGCACCCCACTGCTGACAAGATGGCTCCACAGCATAATTGCTGTGTGCTCATATACACTCGGTTTGCTGGGAGTTTTACTGCAGTGGATTCTGATGCACTCATACACACCGCACATTGCATTGCTGGGAGTTTTATTGCTGTGGATTCTGATACGCTGACATACACCAAACATTGCATTGCTGGGAGTTTTATTGCTGTGGATTCTGTGATACACACTGCATATTACTGTGAGTTTTATTGCTGTGCAGTTCTGTGATATGCTCATACACACTGCACATTTCTGTGGGTTTTATTGCTGTGCAGCTCTGATATGCTCATACACAGTGCCCATTTCTGTGGGTTTTATTGCTGTGCAGCTCTGTGAAACGCTCATATGCAGTGCACGTTTCTGTGGATTTTATTGTTCAACCAATTAGAGCGGCTGTGATCCCGTTTACTTGACATGCGTGGTTGTTCTTTGTAAAAATGCTTGAATTTAAACATTTCATAATTTTCTTTATCTCAATAGATACATTTGAAATGGTATACAAAATATACAAGTAGGCACTTGGTATCCACTTTTAATATAAAGAGAGGAAAAGGCGGAGCTCTAAGAGGAAAAGGTGGAGCTTAAAGAGGAAGGGTGGGGATTAACCAGGAAGAGGTGTGCCCTTGACAGGAAGGGGTCAAATTTAAATTAGGGGGTGCACGAGTTTAGTCAGGCCTAGGGCAGCACAAAACCTAAATACACCACTGCCTAACATATGAACAAGAGAAACAGTGGACAGGAAGGGGTTAAGCATATGCTATTGAACGTACAGGTTCTAGGCAGAGAGAAAGGAGGAGAGTGAAGTAACCAGAATGAGCAGGCTGGATGGGACAAATTATTTATAATGAGGGTCCAACAAACCCGAAACAGAGCTGTCCTAGGAGTGTCTTTGACCAGTTGCATAAACCTTATCTCTGCTAGAAAGCCACGGTGTGGCATAGCATTGATTTTAGGGTTCTGTGTAATAACAGACCCAGGATGCATAAAAGTGAGACAGATGTCATTTGCATAGCCTACCTACAGGATAGCCATCAGAAATCTTGGGGCCCCTTACTGAACCTAAGGACGGGCCCCCCTTGCACTCCCTCAGACTTTTAAAAGCTTGCTTTTCTCCCCCCCCCTCGAAAAAAACCAAAAAGTAAATGACAGAGTTCCACAGCAATAAACCTCACAGAAATGTGTGGTGTGTATGAGTGTATCAGAGCTCCACATCCTCCGAATTGGCCCCGAATAGTGAGTTTAACCGTTTAGTGCAATTCATCTATTCACAAAGCTGTCAATACGCCAAATATAGGCGAATTGATAGCAATCTACGATGCAAATCGCTGCAACTTGTTGGCACCAAAATTGTCCCAAGGAAGACTATTGTGTCTTCTATTCACAAAATGCCAAATAGCACCAAACTTCTCGTGAAATGACCTGATTTTCAGTG
>RXON01003089.1:0-13351 GCA_009667805.1 Leptobrachium leishanense
AAGGCTGACTCCTAGGCTGATCCAGACACTAATCTCGAGGGGGGGGCACTTCTGATTATGACTAAAAAGGAGTTGATATAAAAGAAAATATTGTTGTTTAAAGATATAACAGCTTACCGAATTTCAGCCCTCTGTGCCTCTTTCTTTCCTCTGTGCCTCTTTCTTTCCTCTGTGCCTCTTTCTTTCCTCTCTGCCTCTTTCTATCCTCTGTGCCTCTTTCTTTCCTCTGTGCCTCTTTCTTTCCTCTCTGCCTCTTTCTATCCTCTGTGCCTCTTTCTTTCCTCTGTGCCTCTTTCTTTCCTCTGTGCCTCTTTCTTTCCTCTGTGCCTCTTTCTATCCTCTGTGCCTCTTTCTTTCCTCTGTGCCTCTTTCTTTCCTCTGTGCCTCTTTCTTTCCTCTGTGCCTCTTTCTTTCCTTTGTGCCTCTTTCTTTCCTTTGTGCCTCTCTTTCCTCTGTGCCTCTTTCTTTCCTCTGTGCCTCTTTTTTTCCTCTGTGCCTCTTTCTTTCCTCTGTGCCTCTTTCTTTCCTTTGTGCCTCTTTCTTTCCTTTGTGCCTCTTTCTTTCCTCTGTGCCTCTTTCTTTCCTTTGTGCCTCTTTCTTTCCTTTGTGCCTCTCTTTCCTCTGTGCCTCTTTCTTTCCTCTGTGCCTCTTACTTTCCTCTGTGCCTCTTTCTTTCCTCTGTGCCTCTTTCTTTCCTTTGTGCCTCTTTCTTTCCTTTGTGCCTCTCTTTCCTCTGTGCCTCTTTCTTTCCTCTGTGCCTCTTTCTTTCCTTTGTGCCTCTCTTTCCTCTGTGCCTCTTTCTTTCCTCTGTGCCTCTTTTTTTCCTCTGTGCCTCTTTCTTTCCTCTGTGCCTCTTTCTTTCCTCTGTGCCTCTTTCTTTCCTCTGTGCCTCTTACTTTCCTCTGTGCCTCTTACTTTCCTCTGTGCCTCTTTCTTTCCTCTGTGCCTCTTTCTTTCCTTTGTGCCTCTTTCTTTCCTTTGTGCCTCTCTTTCCTCTGTGCCTCTTTCTTTCCTCTGTGCCTCTTTTTTTCCTCTGTGCCTCTTTCTTTCCTCTGTGCCTCTTTCTTTCCTTTGTGCCTCTTTCTTTCCTTTGTGCCTCTTTCTTTCCTCTGTGCCTCTCTTTCCTCTGTGCCTCTTTCTTTCCTCTGTGCCTCTTTCTTTCCTTTGTGCCTCTTTCTTTCCTTTGTGCCTCTTTCTTTCCTCTGTGCCTCTCTTTCCTCTGTGCCTCTTTCTTTCCTCTGTGCCTCTCTCTTTCCTCTGTGCCTCTTTCTTTCCTCTGTGCCTCTTTTTTTCCTCTGTGCCTCTTTCTTTCCTCTGTGCCTCTTTCTTTCCTCTGTGCCTCTTTCTTTCCTCTGTGCCTCTTACTTTCCTCTGTGCCTCTTTCTTTCCTCTGTGCCTCTTTCTTTCCTTTGTGCCTCTTTCTTTCCTTTGTGCCTCTTTCCTCTGTGCTTCTTTCTTTCCTCTGTGCCTCTTTCTTTCCTCTGTGCCTCTTTCTTTCCTCTGTGCCTCTTTCTTTCCTCTGTGCCTCTTTCTTTCCTCTGTGCCTCTTTCTTTCCTCTGTGCCTCTTTCTTTCCTCTGCCTCTTCTTCTGTGCCATCACTTGATGCCGTGCGTCATAAGATGCCCACCTTCCACACCACTAACATGGTCTGCAAGCCACCACTGGCGTCTATACAAGCCACATGCAGCTGGTGAGCCACACAATGAGTATCAGTGCTGTAGGGCTGGCAGAGTCGCTCGGAATATCTGGCACAGCCTGCTGTGTGTATACATTATATAATATAGATTTTAAACTTATTTCAATGTTTAACCCTTTCGCTGCTGAGGCTTTTCCCGCCTCTGTGCGGAGGTCATTTTTACTGGTTTCGCTCATCATGTTTAAACGTGTTTTGAAGGCTTATTTTAGTATATGACCCAGACATATTATATATCGTTCTTTCCGTCAGACTCGGCAGATTCATAATATGTCATTATTATATGTATACGTCATGACCTGTCTGTTTATTATAACAAAAAATGCAATAAAATATGAATTTTCAATAATTTACAACGTGTAAAGTGTTTTTTTTCACATTTTAACATGCGAGCAATTGCGGTTATATTTTGTATGGGGTGCGCTTGTTAAAAAAATTAGAGATGGGGTCTCGTTACATTTTTTTTTGGGGAAAATTACACGATTTTTAACAAACGCACCACATACAAAAATCGTTAGTGCAGCATCATTGTTCACATTATAATTGAAATGGGAACAATATTGCTGCATTAACAAACCAAAAAAAAGAAAAAAAATTGTTTATTTTTTTTTTATAATTTTTTTTTTAATTTTGTTTTATTTTTATTTTTCATTTTTTTTTACAAAATTTTTCACAGTAGTGTTTGGTATCGTTGGAACGGCCATGCTCTGGCCGATCCAACAATACCAAGCGTTAACCCCTAGCTGCCACGGATCGGGAGATAGGGGGTTCCAATGAACTCCCTATCTCCACGGTTGGTGGCAGCTAGGGGTTAACTCTATGCACGATGACGCCAGTCCTCAGGGGGAGTTCCCGGAGGCTTGGCCGACATCCAAGATGTCGGCCAGCTCCGGGAAAGGATCACGAACCGGCGCTTTTCAGCGCCGATTCGTGATCCGGCACCCCAGGGGTTAATAACAGCCACCGTTTGGAAGGGCAGGCTGTGCCCTTCCAAGCGGTGTCTGTTTTAACCCCCTGCTCCGCGGCGATCGGGAGGGAGAGAGGTCCGAAGGACCTCCCCCCCCTCCCTTTCAGGCGCCTCCTCCGCACATGCGGGGGGGGCGCCTGAATTAGGTGTCGCCGCGATTACACCTAATGTCCCCGCCGGGCTCCCGAGTGCTGGGCTGACATCCAAGATGTCAGCCCGCACCGGGGGGGCGCAGCAATCCGCCGGAATCCGGCGGGTTGCTGCCTCCTGTGCTCGGACGCGCTGAGCGCGTCCGTAGCACAGGAGAACCACTTGGCTGGACGCGCTGAGCGCGTCCATAGCAGCCAAGTGGTTAAATATATTATTAAAATATTTATAAATAAAAAGACCTGTCCATGTGACCCACCCGAGCAGACAGTGACAGATTAGTTATGAACCTGCGTTTACGTCTTGTAAAATAATAATAAAACCAGGAAAAATATCCTCACTGCAGCAAGTGACACTAAAGGTTATTCAAAGAGAGCCGGACTTGCCACCGAATTGCACCAAACAATTCGGCCATTTGCCAAATACTGGCGAATTACCAGCGAAGTACGGTGCAGTTCCCCACTGTTCGGCAGCAGTGAAATTGCGCCAATGAGAGGTAATGGTTAATCTATTCAGAGAATGACGAACTGCACCGACAGTGGCAAAATGCCCAGATTTTTTGTGATTCTGTTCGACAAGTTTAAACCAATAAATCCAATAGTCTTCAATGCTAAGATTTTTATTATTATTTATTAAACCATATATTCTTTTTCTTTGCAAATAGTTTTTTTTTATTAACTCCTTTTTAGGGATTTTTTGTGTAATTTTTATTCCGAAATTTTTAATTCAGATTTTTGTTTGCAAGCATTTTTTTTTTTAAATTCTTTAACAGACCATTTTATCATGTTTTATACCACCTTTATTATTCCCGTGCATTTTTATAGTTTGAACCATCTTTTTTTACGAATAACATTTTTTTTACCAGTTTGGTGGTCAGCTCGGTGTTGGTGGTTTGCGACGAGCTATTCTGTGACTTTCAGCAGATCCCGGCGCGCTTTGGGGACTCTGCGGTGAATGCTTAATTCAGGGTCGCGAATTCAGCTCGCCGAAGTGCGCCGAATGAATCCTGGACAACTCTTTAAGTAACTTAAAATCTAAAAGGGCAGAACCTGGGGAAGTGAGTCAGGGTGGAAAGGGTTAACTTACCCTGCTGAAGCAGCTTGATCTCACTCCCCCACATGGTTCTCCTGGAATGCAGTGATCCCTGAACGGGACACCGCTAGCTTCGGCAGAGCTCCCCTGGCTGTCAGCAGGCAGGTGAAGGGAGAATGCAGACTGGGGGGTCACGTGCACGGTGCGTGCCTCCCTCACAGCTTCCAGTGCTGGAGTTGGTCGCACTGGGTGACGCTTAGGGGCGGCGCAGCTTCCGGTGTAGTGGACACATGTGCACAGCAGCATCACTTGCGATCTCCCGTTGCTCCGAAGCAGCGGGCCTTGCAGCTGCTGGGCTTCCCCTCCAAATGTGCGTCAGTGTTAAGCTGCAGTGGGCTTGCAGCTTTCTTGGGGGGATATTGCCCTGTGTGCCCCCTGGTTTAATTGATACATGATGGGGCCCCAATCCCGGCCCCCCCCCACTGCCCGAGTGCCTGATGGGTCAGTCCGCCCCATAATATAACGCAATATAATGAAATATGACGTAATGGAATGTTCCTTATCGCAACATTTAAGGCTTTGTAGTAGGGATGCACCGATACCGATACTAGTATCGGTATCGGGGCCGATATTGCCGTTTGCACGAGTACTTGTTACTCGTGCAAACGGCCCGATACATCCCGCCGATACCGGAAGCCGGCGCTGGGCCGGCTTGCCGGTATCCGCGGGGCTGGGGAAGCTGGCCGCGTGCATGAAAAGCACGCGGCCAGCGTTCCCCTCCGGCGCGCCAAATACTCACCCTTCCTGAAGTTCCGGTCGCTGGGCAGTGATGCGTTCCCGCGGCCACTGGGCGCTCCTGTGACGCGGCCTCTCGGCTGGAGGCCGCGTCACAGATGCGCCCGGCGGCCACGTGACCGCATCACTGCCCAGAGACCGGAACTTCAAGAAGGGTGAGTATTTGGCACGCCGGAGGGGAATGCTGGCCGCGTGCTTTACATGCACACGGCCAGCTTCCCCAGCGTTCGAGCTGGGGGCCAATCCATGAGACCTGGGGGTAAATCGATGAGAGCTGGGGGCCAATCCATGAGACCTGGGGGCCAATCCATGAGAGCTGGGGGCCAATCCATGAGAGCTGGGGGCAAATCCATGAGACCTGGGGCAAACCCATGTGAGCTGGGGGCAAACCCATGTGAGCTGGGGGCAAACCCATGTGAGCTGGGGGCAAATCCATGAGACCTGGGGCAAATCCATGTGAGCTGCGGTCCATCTCATATAAATTTTTATATGAGGTCTGTTCCTATTGGAAAGCGTCACATGACATCAAATAAAAGTATCGGTACTCGGTATCGGTGAGTACTTTTAAAAAGTATCGGTACTCGTACTCGGTCTTAAAAAAGTGGTATCGGTGCATCCCTACTTTGTAGTAAATACTTATCCATTTATTTATTTATTTTCTCATCCTTGTTTCTCTCTGACGGTATGGGGGGGGGGTCGGGACGATAATATAGCATTCAAGATGTAGCACTTGTGGGGAGTGGGAGCTAAGATACCCCAGACTGAAATGGGTAATTTCCACGTCTTGCACCCCCATTTCCCGGTCCTCTGGTATCACCATTCGACTGGGTCCTGTTTGTGTTTGTTGTGTGCGTGATTGTGTACCGGGGTGACACCCGGTGTGTGTTTTTTCTTCCCTTCCCCCTTATTCTTTATGGCTCACAAGAACATGGTTTAGCTTCTACTTTGTCCAGTAATTGTTGCTTCAGTTAGAATATGGTCCTTAAATGTTAAAGGGATGAATTCCCCCAATAAGCGTCGCCTCCTTCTTAGAGATCTATGCAGGTGGAAGATTGATATCGCCTGCATACAGGAGACCAAACTGGCCAGATCCGCTCCAGTCTACCTCCGAAACTCCCAATACAGTAGAGTATTCACTGCATGTGCCCTTCGTAAACAGGCCGGGGGGCGATACTGCTTAGAAAATCATGCCCTTTTCGGGTTGAATCCACTCACTCAGATGATGGTCGTTATATTTTAATGGTGGGCTGGTTAGCCTCCAAACGTTATTCGATTGCATCTGTTTACGCCCCCAACACTCCACATTGCAGGGAAACGAAGGGGAGATCTCTGATCAAATTACAGACAAAACTACGCAAGCTTGAATTTAGACCTAAATCTACTCCAACACCAGACCTCCTCGCCAGCCTTCAGCACACCCGTAGTGCCATCTCTCAGCTTTTATTAGATGATGTCAGTAGGTCCATGATGTGGTCAAAACATTTCTTTCATGAAAAAGCTAATAAGATGGATAAGCTCCTGGCGAGGCAAATCTGGCCACCCATCCCTCTTTCTCGACCATGTCTCTTTTAGATGAAGGGGGCAACCTGACACGTTGCCCCACACGTATAAGTACATTATTTACTGATTATTTCGAAAGATTATATAATCACTCCCCCACGCATAGCGGGTCAAACGATACTCATACCTCGGAGATTACGGATTTCTTGAATAAAATCGAGTTACCTTTTCCTAATGAAGATCAGATCGATGTCCTTAATTCCCCAAATACAGCAGACAAAGTCACTGCAGCGGTCCGATCCCTACATCCACATGCGGCCCCAGGGCCAGACGGTATATCTATTCAACATTATAAAGAGTTCCTCCATATATTATTCCCACATCTGGTAAAAATGTGTAATAACTCAATGGCGGGGGAAGGCTTTTCCCCAGATTCTTGTCTAGCTGACATAGCACTCATACATAAACCAGGGAAGGACGCTTTACTGGTGGGCAGTTACCGTCCAATTTCACTTCTCAATTCTGATATTAAAATATTTGCACGAGTATTGGCTAATAGGCTCAATCCCTTACTCCCCGGCCTTATACACCCCGACCTGGTGGGCTTTATCCCTGGCCGCCAGGCCTATGAAAATTCGAGACGGGCCTGCGACCTGGCATGGTTGGTGAAATCACGTGAAGTACCTTCTCTGCTTCTTTCTCTTGATGCAGAGAAGGCCTTCGACCGGGTTGAGTGGCCGTTTCTTTTTCAATTGCTGGCCCGACAGCGTTTCCTTAAGAAATTTTTGACAGCACTGACAATCTTATACACCAAACTACTAGCTAGGATTATCATCCCAGGGGCTATCCCCTTTAATGGTACAAGGCAGGGATGTCCCCTCTCTCCCCTCCTATTTCCTCTGGTGTTAGAGCCCCTTTTGATTTCTGTTAGATCAGACTCCACACTAGAGGGCTTTAAGGTTGGAGGGGACACGTTCAAACTCTCAGCCTTTGCGGATGATATATTGCTCACTTTGACTAAACCCAAGGGATCTGTCTCCCGTCTCCTTTCGCTCTTAGAGTCCTACTCAGCAGTCTCAGGCTATAAAATTAATGTCTCCAAATCTGTCGCATTGCTATTTTACATACCTCTTGACATCGAACGCTTTCTCTCTTCAATATTGGGGTTGTCAATTTCTAGAGAGTCGTTGCAGTAATCCGAATACCCAGGTACTGCAACTCCGGAGGCGCTTTTTGACAGTAATTATACACCTTTGATTGGCAGAATGAATAGGGATATAGCAGAATGGGGTAAGACTTATATACCCTGGGTTGGTCGGGTTCATTGTATTAAAATGAACATCCTCCCACAGCTTCTTTATTTCTTCCAGGCCCTCCCGATCGCTATTAAGACAGCTGATCTATATATATTACAATCTACTATAGATAACTTTGTCTGGGGGACAGAAGACATAGAGTCTCCCGACAGGTGTTATATCGCTCGCGGGATGGGGGGATTTAGGGCTTCCATCTTTATTGACATACTATAAGGTGGCGCAACTACCACAAATAATGATGTGACATACACCAAGGGACTCGCGCCGGTGGGTCGATCTGGAGTTGGCACTTATAGCGCTGGACCGACCCCAGTTTTGAATATGGGCGTCAAAAGAACATAGGCCTCACCTAGACACTTCCTGTGCCGCCATAGTAAACTCGGTTAGATTGTGGAACATGTTAGCACTCAAATCCGAACTAACTTGTTTTCCTTCTCCCCTTACCCCCTTGCTCCGCAATCTAGAATTGACTCCAGGGATGGAGCCCCATATCTTTGGGGCTCTGGAAAACGCTGGACTGCAGCGACTTTGTCACCTTTATAATGGTCCATCATGTGTTTCTTTCGAATTATTAAGCTCTCGTTCCAGCTTGTGTATGAAGGATTTTTTTTCGTTATATCCAGGTTCGGAGCTTTGCGTCCAAACCACACATTAAGAGCACGGCTGGGTCTAAACAGACTTGGTTTGAACAATTGTGCTACCCAAAATTAGCATCTACAGGGTTAATATCACAGATTTATAACGGGATCACGCATATTCTAGATTGGCAAGAATTACCTTATGTTAAGGCATGGGCATTAGATCTGGGGTTAATCATGACTCTAGATGACTGGAATGAAATCTGGGAAAAAGCTAAAAAAAATTCTATTTGCACTCGATTTCAAGAGCAATCACTGAAACAAATTTTTTGTTGGTACACTACCCCAGTACAATTGAATAAGATGGGCGTCTCAACATCAGACTTATGTTTGCGTTTGTGTGGCGAAAAGGGCACATGTTTCCACATGTGGTGGACCTGTCCTGTCATAGTGCGGTTCTGGACTCAGATTCAGAAAATGCTCTCTGAAATTTTTCACTATACATTTCCCTTTACGCCCCAGCTGTATTTATTTTCGAAACCTTTAGCGGATTTGTCTCAAGGGCATGATAAGTTACTTAATAAGCTTCTTTCCGCAGCTCGAATAACTGTAGCTGAAAAATGGCGAACGGTGGAATTTCCAGATTTGGAAAGAGTCAGGTCTAAGATTAGGGACTTTAACTGCTAAACTGTATCATGCTATAGCTGCCCACGATGATTTGTGGGCGAACTGGACAAATTATGATGGGAAATTAATGGAAACCATGTTAAAGGAAAGGATTGCTGAACATCTAAAAACACATAGATTACAGGATCAGAAACAACATGGGTTTACCTCAGGGAGATCATGCCAAACTAATCTTATTGATTTTTTTGATTGGGTAACAAAAATAATAGACACAGGTGGTGCAGTAGACATTGCTTATTTAGATTTCAGTAAGGCTTTTGATACTGTTCCGCATAGAAGGCTTATCAATAAATTGCAATCTTTGAGCTTGGATTCCAATATTGTTGAATGGATTAGGCAGTGGCTGAGTGACAGGCAACAGAGGGTTGTGGTAAATGGAGTTTATTCGGCGCAAGGTCTTGTTACCAGTGGGGTACCACAGGGGTCAGTACTTGGACCCATTCGCTTTAATATTTTTATTAGTGATATTGCAGAAGGTATTAATGGAAAAGTATGTATTTTTGCTGTTGACACAAAGATTTGCAACAGGGTTGACGTTCCTGGAGGGATCAGACAAATGACAAATGATTTAGGTAAACTAATAAAATGGTGGGAGCTGTGGCAATTGAGTTTTAATGTGGATAAGTGCAAGATAATGCACCTGGGTCGTAAAAACCCAAGGGCTGAATATAGAATATTTGATACAGTCCTAACCTCAACATCAGAGGAAAGGGATTTAGGGGTTATTATTTCAGAGGATCTAAGGGTAAGTAGTCAATGTAATAGAGCAGCAGGAAATGCTGGCAGAATGCTTGGTTGTGTAGGGAGAGGTATTAGGGAAGTGCTGATGCCACTGTACAGAGCACTGGTGAGACCTCAGTTGGAGTACTGTGTGCAGTACTGGAGACCGTATCTCCAGAAGGATATAGACATCTTAGAGAGAGTTCAGAGAAGGGCTACTAAAATGGTGTACGGCTTGAAGGAGAAAAGTTACCAGGAAAGGCTTAATGATCTTAACATGTACAGCTTGGAAAAAAGACGAGACAGAGGAGATATGATAGAAACATTTAAATACGTAAAGGGAATCCACAAGGTAGAGGAAGGGAGTATATTTAAAAGGAAACAAAGTAGCAAAACAAGGGGACATAGTCTTAGATTAGAGGGGCAAAGGTTTAAAAGTAACATCAGAAAGCATTATTTTACTGAGAGGGTGGTGGATACATGGAACAGCCTTCCAGTTGAAGTGGTAGAGGCCAAAACAGTAATTGAATTTAAGCAGGCATGGGATAGGCATAAGGCTATCCTAAACAAAAGATAAATCCAGGTTAAGTATCCATGTAATTGGGCAGACTAGATGGGCCGAAAGGTTCTTATCTGCCGACATTTTTCTATGTTTGTATGAGACCTGCCTAGAAAATTAAAACGGGGACATGAACAGAAACAAAAATGCAGACCTGCCTATAAAACGGGACCTGCCTAGAAAAAAAAAAAAAAAAAAATGGAGACCTGTCTATAAAAACGGGACCTGCCTAGAATAAAAAATGGGAACCTGCATAAAAACAAACAGGGCACCTGCCTATAAACAAAAAACAGGACCTGCCTAGATAAAAACGGGGACCTGCTTAGTTTTAAAAAAAAAAGGGGGGGACATGCCTGGAAATACAAAAGGGGAACCTGTGTAAAATCAAAAATGGGGGACCTGCGTAAAAAGAATGGAGTGGGGGCATGGGGGGTGTAATGAAGAATGGGATTTCCCAGGGGGTGTCAAAAAGGCTGTGGAGCTCTGTGATACACTCATACACACCGCACATTAATGTGAGCTTTATTACTGTGGAGCTCTGTGATATGCTCATACACACTGCACATTACTGTGAGTTTTATTGTTGTGGAGCTCTGTAATTTGCAGTATCTTTTTTTTTTTCAACATAGTTTATTGAATGCACATCATATCAAAGTATATCACTTGTATACAAACATCACCCTGCCTTAGTATAATAATTCATACTATCTTACAAAAGGCACAACATAAGCATCCATTTTTTCTTTTTTAACATCACTAAAGAAAGAGCATAAAGAAAGAGAGAGAAAGAAAGAGAAAAAAAGAGGAGAAAGAGGCTCAGCCCAAGCCAGATAACAAAAATAACCTACATCTAAATATATAATATATATACATCCGTATACACATCTATATATTATTATATATATATAAATACAACCCAAAACAGAAAAATAGGCAAAATAAAAAATATAAACCCACTACAGTCCTGCCTCCAGCCATGGCCCCCAGGTTTTATTATACGAAGATAATGTAAAGTGGACCAACGCAGTTATCTCGTCCATAACCCGGGTATCCCTAATTTTAGTATAGACTTTAGCCATCTTTGGTACTTGTGGCTGTCGCCAAACCTCTGCCACCGCTCGTCTAGCAGCCAATGTGATTTTGGCCATTAACCTATTCTCATGAAACGTAAAACCTGTGACCGCTCTGGAGAGGAGGAATGCCCAAGGGTCCATAGGAACAGATTTATGCAATATTGACTGCAGCAAATCCCGTATTTCCCTCCAATATGATACCATAAACGGACAGGTCCACCACATATGAAAATAAGAACCGCGCATATCACATAACCTCCAACAGACATCTGGGATATTTGGGTTCATATGCGCTATTTTATCCGGGGTAACAAACCATCGCATAATAGTCTTAAATCGACTGTTCTTGTAAGGAGGCACATACAGACACCGAGCATGACGTGTCCCATATATCCAGCCAGTCCTCTGGGTCCAATGTTTCGCCTATATCTTTTTCCCATGCACGAATATATGATAATTCTCTCCAGTCCAACAACGATGTCAATTCTCTATATATAATAGATATTAGTCCCTTCAGATATGTGCAATTCTTACAAAGGCGCTCATAAAATGTTGGATTAGACACAGCGCTGCTTGGACATGGGGGCGCGTAGCAAAAGATTGTAATTGCCGCAGATGCAAGAATGATATCCCTCTCACTTCTGATCTAGTAGCCATTTCGTCTATAGAGATTAGTGACCCATTGGGGTAAAGTTGGTATAGTCTGCACACACCTAGGTCCAGAAAGTGCCGAAGCGGTCCTATAGTAAGAGACCGCGGCACAAATTCCTTATTACCAAAAATTGGGGTTAATGGGGACAGGAAGGAGGTTAAATTGCATTTTTCTCCGCTAACTTATACCAGATGCAAAGAGAGATTCTTAATCGCAGGACAGGCTGTACATAACAACGGGCGGTGTTCCCGACCTATCCATAACCATTGATCGAGAGCATTGGGCCTCATAAGGCCCGTCTCCAAGTCCACACATCTTCGAGAGCCTCTCGGGGAATGCCATGCTACAATTTGGGCCAGTTGGGTGGCATAATAATATGAAAGGAGTGAGGGCAACCCTAGCCCACCCAATGCTCTGGAGCGATAGAGTGTATGTCTCACCACCCGACGGCGCCTCCCGGCCCATACAAACTGGTCTATTGCACGCTGTAACATATCGAATTCAGTAATAAGGAGAGGAATAGGTAAAGTTTGGAAAAAATATAACAACCGAGGAAGCACATTCATTTTGATGCAATTAACCCTCCCTATCCACGAAATATTATGTTTATCCCAGGACTCCAGGTCCTTTTTTATATTCTTTATTAATCTGGGGTAATTTGCATCATACAGTTTATTTGGGCATGTTGGTAGACGTATTCCTAAATATTTAATTTCTGACTCAGCCATTTGTATCGGAGTAGACGAGCAGTGATATCAGACAATACGCGACCGGGAGGCGGTGAAGCGCAACTGGTATATCCTCGGAGACTTCCCTTCAAATTGATTCTATATCCCAATAATCTCTGAGGAACTGAGTGCCGCGCGCTGCAATCTTTCCATTACCCTTGGACAGACTTCTGGGGGTTCATCAGAGAGATAAGAACATCATCTGCATATGCTGACATGTTTAAACTGTAACTTCTCCCACCACCCCGAAACCCAGTTATGCCCGGTATGCATCATTCATCCCTAGTAGTTTTAGTAAAAGAGGTTCTAGAAAAAGAACGATAGAGGCGCGGGATAATGGGTCACCCCTGGCAGGTACCATTCCAAACACGAAAGGGGACCCTCTCTGTCCCAGGTATCAATATCTGTGCTCCTGGAGAATCCATACAGGGCCGATTAAGCCGAATAAAAAGATGGAGGGGCCCCTGATGTGCTAACAAGGTAAATAGAAAACGGCCATTCAGCCCTGCCCCCTAAATGCAAATAAAGGCCTTTTCTCGCATCCAATGATTGTGAATCTACAGTAGAGGGGTATGCATTGCTAATGGAGCCCAACCAAATAAGAGTCTGCTCGCTCTTACGTGTTATTTTTTCGTACGCCTGTCGTCCCATAACAAAACCCACCTAGATCTGGTGAGTTCAATAAAGATAGGTATGGGTCCAGGCGTAGAGACAGGATTTTCGCTAACACTTTTATATCAGTATTTATAAGAGAGATTGGTCTATAATTACCCTCAGGATCTTCCCTGCTTTAGGGATTAACACTATTGAAGCCAAGAGAGAACTCTGCTGGGAAGGGCTTCCCTTCCCTGCCTCATTAAAGAGACGGCACATAAAAGGTGACCAAATTAGGCATGACGTTTT
>RXON01003092.1:0-25465 GCA_009667805.1 Leptobrachium leishanense
CCCCAGCTCGTGGATATTGGCCCAGCTCGTGGATACTGCCCCAGCACGTGGATTGATATTGCCCCAGCACGTAGATATTGGCCCAGCTCGTAGATATCGCCCCCCCCGCTCGTGGATATGGCCCCCCCCCCGCTCGTGGATATCGCCCCCCCCGCTCGTGGATATGGCCCCCCCGCTCGTGGATATCGCCCCCCCGCTCGTGGATATGGCCCCCCCCGCTCGTGGATATGGCCCCCCCCGCTCGTGGATATGGCCCCCCCGCTCGTGGATATCGCCCCCCCCCCGCTCGTGATATCGCCCCCCCCGCTCGTGGATATCCCCCCCCCGCTCGTGGATATGGCCCCCGCTCGTGGATATGGCCCCCCCGCTCGTGGATATACTCACCTACATCGGCCCTCCAGCGATGGCGGTCCCGCGTCCGCTTCCAGCGTCCTCTCTCGCTCCGTTGGTCGCCGGGATGACGTCACGAAAGCCTTTGACCCCCCGGGGTCAAAGGCTTTCGTGACGTTCATTCCGGCGAACAACGGAGCGAGAGAGGACGCTGGAAGCGGGACCGCCATCGCTGGAGGAGCTAAGGGCCGATGTAGGTGAGTATGTGTCCCCTACATTGGCCCGGAGCCTCAGCGGTGGCTGTCGTAGGCTGCTCGGCCGGCCTTCAGGCTTAGGCGAGCCCCCGGCTCGGCTGGGCCTGTAGGCCAGCCAAGCCGGGGGCTCGCCTGAGCCTGGAGGCCGGCCGAGCAGCCTACGACAGCCGGAGGACAGTCACCGCTGGAGCTCAGGGCTAATGTAGGTGAGTATGTGCTCTCCACACCCACCCTGCTTACTCGGCCGGTATCCAAGCTTAGGCGAGCCCCCGGCTTGGGCCTAGAGGCCCAGCAGAGCCGGGGACTCGCCTGAGCATGGAGGCCGGTCGAGTTGCATGCTCGGCCGTCCTCCAGGCTCAGGTGAGTCCCTGGCTCGGCTGGGCCTCTAGCCCAAGCCAAGCCGGGGGCTCGCCTGAGCCTGGATGCCGACCAAGCTTAGGCGAGCCCCCGCTTGGCGTGGGCCTAGAGGCCCAGCCGAGCCGGGGACTCGCCTGAGCCTGGAGGACGCCCGAGCATGCAACTCGACCGGCCTCCATGCTCAGGCGAGTCCCCGGCTCGGCAGGGCCTCTAGGCCCAAGCCAAGCCGGGGGCTCGCCTAAGCTTGGATACGGCCGAGCAAGCAGGGTTGTGTGTGTGTGTGTGTGTGGAGCACATACTCACCTACATCGGCTCGAGTCCTCCACCGGTTCCACACATACTCACCGACATCGGCCCTTGGCTCCTCCAGCGATGGCGGTCCCGCTTGCAGCATCCTCCCTCCGTTGCTCGCCAGGGGAGACGTCACGAAAGCCTTTGACCCCCCGGGGTCAAAGGCTTTCGTGACGTCATTCCGGCGAGCAACGGAGAGAGAGAGAGAGGATGCTGCAAGCGGGACCGCCATCGCTGGAGGAGCCAAGGGCCGATGTCGGTGAGTATGTGTTAGGCAACATCGGCCCTGAGCTCCAGCGGTGACCTCCTCCGGCCGAGCAGGCTGCTCGGCCGGCCTCTACGCTTAGGCGAGTCCCCGGCTCGGCTGGGCCTGTAGGCCCAGCCAAGCGGGGGCTCGCCTAAGCCTAGAGGCCCGCCGAGCAGCCAGCGGCAGCTGGAGGAGGTCTCCGCTGGAGCTCAGGGCGATTTTGGGGTGTTTGTTTGGGAACTTCGGCCCCGATCCACAGCGGTGACCTTCTCCGGCTGCTCGGCGGGCCTCTAGGCTTAGGCGAGTCCCCGGCTCGGCTGGGCCTGTAGGCCCAAACCGAGCCGGGGGCTCGCCTAAGCCTAGAGGGCCGCCGAGCAGCCAGCGGCAGCCGGAGGAGGTCTCCGCTGGAGCTCAGGGCCGATTTTGGGGTGTTTGTTTGGGAACTTCGGCCCGATCCTCCAGCGGTGACCTTCTCCGGCTGCCGCTGGCTGCTCGGCGGGCCTCTAGGCTTAGGCGAGTCCCCGGCTCGGCTGGGCCTGTAGGCCCAAACCGAGCCGGGGCTCGCCTAAGCCTAGAGGGCCGCCGAGCAGCCAGCGGCAGCCGGAGGAGGTCTCCGCTGGAGCTCAGGGCCGATTTTGGGGTGTTTGTTTGGAACTTCGGCCCCGATCCTCCAGCGGTGACCTTCTCGGCTGCTCGGCGGGCCTCTAGGCTTAGGCGAGTCCCCGGCTCGGCTGGGCCTGTAGGCCCAAACCGAGCCGGGGGCTCGCCTAAGCCTAGAGGGCCGCCGAGCAGCCAGCGGCAGCCGGAGAAGGTCACCGCTGGAGCTCAGGGCCGATTTTGGGGTGTTTGTTTGGGGACTTCGGCCCCGATCCTCCAGCGGTGACCTTCTCCGGCTGCCGCTGGCTGCTCGGCGGGCCTCTAGGCTTAGGCGAGTCCCCGGCTCGGCTGGGCCTGTAGGCCCAAACCGAGCCGGGGGCTCGCCTAAGCCTAGAGGGCCGCCGAGCAGCCAGCGGCAGCCGGAGGAGGTCTCCGCTGGAGCTCAGGCCGATTTTGGGGTGTTTGTCTGGAAACTTCGGCCCCGATCCTCCAGCGGTGACCACCTCGGCTGCCGCTGGCTGCTCGGCGGGCCTCTAGGCTTAGGCGAGTCCCCGGCTCGGCTGGGCCTGTAGGCCCAAACCGAGCCGGGGCTCGCCTAAGCCTAGAGGGCCGCCGAGCAGCAGCGGCAAGCCGGAGGAGGTCTCCGCTGGAGCTCAGGGCCGATTTTGGGGTTTTGTCTGGGAACTTCGCCCCGATCCTCCAGCGGTGACCTTCTCCGGCCTGCCGCTGGCTGCTCGGCGGGCCTCTAGGCTTAGGCGAGTCCCCGGCTCGGCTGGGCCTGTAGGCCCAAACCGAGCCGGGGCTCGCCTAAGCCTAGAGGGCCGCCGAGCAGCCAGCGGCAGCCGGAGGAGGTCTCCGCTGGAGCTCAGGGCCGATTTTGGGTGTGTTTGTCTGGGAACTTCGGCCCCGATCCTCCAGCGGTGACCACCTCCGGCTGCCGCTGGCTGCTCGGCGGGCCTCTAGGCTTAGGCGAGTCCCCGGCTCGGCTTGGGCCTGTAGGCCCAAACCGAGCCGGGGGCTCGCCTGAGCCTGGAGGCCCGCCGGCAGCCGGAGGACGGTCACCGCTGGAGGATCGGGGATCTGGCCGTTAGAACACACGGGTAGCTGCGCGCGGCTCGTGCCGTTTTTTTTTTTTTTTTTTCACGCGGCGCGGCACGCGCAGCTACCTGTGTGTTCTAACGGCCGCTTTCAATTGTCCGTCGCGCATGCGCAGTAAGGTTTTGGCGACGGACGTTTTTAGGCTTATTCTATTATAGTATAGATGATGAAAAAATGGTATCTTTATAAAGTCCATTTAGTGACGAGAAAAACAGTGTTAAAATATGTGTGGGTTACAAAACGAGTAAGAGGAAAATTTGACGTAAACCCGAAGAGCGCAGAAACGTAAAAACAGCAGCGGTCACGAAACGGACGGATTCGTGTAAAACCGCCCGGTCACTAAGGGGTTAAAACACTTTGGAATTAAGGTGATCTGTGTCTCGTCATACATACAGTACCACGCTGTATTTTGGGGCTCACTAATTTCTTTAAAACACTTGGGAATTAAGGTGATCTGTGTCTCGTCACACAGCCAGCAAATTTTTTTTGGGCTCATAATTTCTTTAAAACACTTGGGAATTAAGGTGATCTGTGTCTCTCATACATACAGTACCACGCTGTATTTTCGGCTCACTAATATCTTTAAAACAATTTGTGAATTAAGGTGATCTGTTCTTGTCACTGGCTGCCAGCTATCAGTGTGCCTCACTGAGTTATACCAGAGTTATTTAAATCTTTATACCGGAGTTGAATCAGAGTTCTGAATATATTAATCTATATATCACTCACCATGTCTGAAAGAACAAAAAGGACAGGCAGATGCTCCCTGCCACAGATAAGAGGGCAAGCAGCCCCTGTGTCGGGAGGCTGTGTCTCTGGTCGTGGTGGACGTCGTGCATCCTCTGCAGGGGCACGCTTGTCCTTTCTAACTGGTGCTGGCCGTCTTAAGCAGCAGCAACATACAGAGGACTTGGAGGATGGCCTGGTTAGCCAATCCACCAAGTCCTCTGCCAGCCAGGCTTGTAGTGCTTTACAGTCCACCTCAGCTGCCAAAGCATCTAATGCAGCCTCCATGTCACAGCTACTCCTGCGTAGCCTCGCTATCACAATGGAGGAGTCAGCTGAATTGTTTGACTACAATGAGAAGTGACATGCTGCTTGAGGCTGTGCAGCAACTACAGTGCTCTGATTCAATCTCTGAGGTTGAGCAAGGAGTATAATCAACCTAGAGGAAGGGGGTGCCAGTGATGACACACAAATAACTGGCACTCATGTTGCCCCAGCAGCTGCAGCATTACTGCCAAGTTGGCTCCAGTGACGAGGAGATAGGGTGAAGATGACATTGATGATGATGAGGTCACTGACTCCACCTGGGTGCCAGATCGAACTGAGGAATCAAGTGAGGAGGAGGAGGAGGAGGAGGCACAGCAAACACGAGACACAACATCCTCTGTTACCAACCGTAGCACTAGCCAGTCCAAGGCATCAGATGTCAGAGCTGCTCCGGTGCAGAGCACTGTTGTCTCAAAGAACACATGCATGAAATCTGCTGTCCGGGAGTTCTTTAAGAACTGTGCAGCAGACCCCATCGTTGCTATTTGTAATCTATGTCAGAGGAGGCTGAAGCATGGGATAAACACCGGACACTTGGGTACCATGTGCTTGAGGCGACATATGAACAAGTGCCACACATCCCGTTGGGGCAAAACTTTGCGTAGGTCCTCCTCCTCCTCCTCATCTGTCTCTACCCTCACTGTATGTCCTGCCATGCAATTGCCTACAACCACCACCGACAGGGATGATGCTACAGTAATGGATGTACTAGCAGGTCCTTCCTCACAATGTGACATCATCCCAGTAGCTGAAGATTTACACAGTCAGATTACGTTGCCGCAGCTGCTGCAGCGAAAGAAAAAATATAGTCCCAACCATCCCCAAAGCACAGCGTCTAAATGCCAGCTTAGCAAAATTACTCGCATTGCAGCTGCTGCCTTTCCAGCTGGTGGACTTCTGCTCCCTTCCGTGAATTTGCTGAAATGTGCTGTACCACAGTGGCAGGTTCCAAAACCGCCATTACTTTCACGCAAGGCCATTCCAGCACTAAACCAGCACGTGGAAGACAATGTTATCCAGTCATTGGAAAGGCAGTCAGCAGCAAGGTGCATGTGACTTTAGACATGTGGTCCAGCAAGCATGGACAGGGTCATTACATTTCCTTCACAGCACACTGGTAACTCTGATTGCAGCTGGGAGGGATCCAAGACGGGGCTCTGTGCTGGAGCTTGTTCATCCACCACGCCTCCAGAAAGCTGCTTGTATGAGTCTGTCTGCTCCACCACCACCACCTCTTCCTCCTCCTCCTTCTCTGTCTCTGGCAAAGTGGCAGTTAAATTAATGCCTGACAGTGTCTACGCAATGGCTCAAGCAAAAAGATGGCATACTGTGCTTGAGCTGGTTGTTTAGGGACAGGAGCCACACCGGGTCAGAAATTTTGTCAGCTCTGCAGGGGCAGGTGCAGAGATGGTTAACACCATGCCAGCTTGAGCTGGGAATGATCGTCTGCGAATAATGGCAGCAACCTTCTCTCCGCCTACGCAAGAGTAATTGACGCATGTACCAATGCCCAGCACACGTCCTAAATCTGTTGTACAGCGTTTCCTAACCAAGTACCAGGGCTGCCAGAGCTTCTCATTCAGGCCAGAAAAGTCTGCAGCCACTTCAGACGGTCATTCCCAGCAAAGCATCGCATGGCAGAAATTCAAAGAGAATTACACCTTCCCACAAACCGTCTGATCTGTGACATGCCCACCAGGTGGAATTCAACATTAGCAATGCTGCAGCGTCTGCACAAGCAGCAGAGGGCCATCAACGAGTACCTGTGTGAGTATGGCACAAGGACAGGCTCAGGTCAACTTGTTTTTTTTCCCCCCGCAGTGGCTGATGAATCAAGGATGCATGCACTGTACTGTCACCATTTGAGGAGGCAACGAGGATGGTGAGCAGGGACAGTGCATGCATCAAGTGACACAATTCCTTTAGTGTTCCTGCTGGAGCACACTCTGCGGGGAATTATAGATGTAGGTCTAGAGGCAGAGCAGCGGGAGGAAGAGGAGGCCTTCCCTTGCTCTCAAGGCTTCAGTCTTTCCGCAGACAGTATTCCAGCGGGTCCTACTCAGATCAGACAGGAGGAGGAAGAGGAGGAATATTTAAGTAGTGGGGGCATTGAAGGTGGGGATTCCTCAAGGCAGGGTTTTGTGTGCCAAGAAAAAGAAGGGCTTGTGCGTGGCTGGGAGGAGGAAGTGCATGATACGGTCATCCTCATTGACCAGGAAGACTCGGCAGCTAATGCCACCTCCAACCTACTGTCACGAATCCCCCTGAATACCAGAATAGTGGTCCCTATACGTAGACCGCTCTCTACCTTTCCGATCCTTGAATGGTCGCACAACTAGACAGATAATATTAACCAGACAATAGACAAAACAAGGGTAAACACCAGACAGATGTACAGAATAGAGTATTCGTTCTCCCTAGGACCTTAGTAATATTAAGAGGTAGTCTGATGTGTGCTTAGGGTGCCACACAGACTGACCTCGGTACCAAATTAAGAGCAGAACCGTGAGAAGAGTAAATGCCAATACCAGCGGTTTATACACAGGGTGGTTCGTTCGCCAATGCCAGGGGTCATACACAGAATGGTTCGTTTGCCAATGCCAGGGGTCATACACAGAATGGTTCGTTTGCCAATGCCAGGAGTCATACACAGAATGGTTCGTTTGCCAATGCCAAGGAGTCATACACAGAATGGTTCGTTCGCCAATGCCAGGAGTCATACACAGAATGGTTCGTTCACCCAATGCCAGGGGTCATACACAGAATGGTTCGTTCGCCAATGCCAGGGGTCATACACAGAATGGTTCAAGTCAGAAGCAAGGTCAGACACAGATATTTTGCCAAAAAACACAAGAGCTCTGCGGGAAGTGAATACCACGTCAGGGCCACCGGCGAACTAGTGAAAGCCGGGTTTTAAAACCCGGCGGGTCCGCGTCATAACGCCAGGCTCCGCCCCCCGGCGTCTCACGTGAGCGCACCCGGTGGCGTTATTATTCGGCGCCTGGCCAGCGAGCAGCGAGGAATCTGCTGCCAGGCGCCCCAGAACAGAGCCATCCGTGACACCTACGCTGCATGTGCTCCCTAATGATGCAAAGCCTGCTAAAGGACCCCAGGATTCGTGTTATCAAGGAGAGGGATCATTACTGGTTGGCAACCCTTCTTGATCCACTATACAAGGGTAAAGTTGCAGAGCTCATCCTGCCCACACAGAGGGAGCACAGGATGAAAAAACTTGAGGACGCTCTAAAGCGACACTTGTATAACACCTTTCCAGGCACTGGTAGATTACCAAGTGCTGACACATGTGCTTCTGAGGCTGCAGATGATCAGAGGAATAGTGGTGAAGGCCAGGGCCGCTTGACTGATGCATTTTAAAAAAAAATTAGTCCTCGACGCCCAGGGACGTCAAATGTAGGCACCCATTGCCAGCGTCTTCACCATATGGTGCAGGACTACCTAGGGGCAAGGGCAGACCTTTCCAGCAGATGATCCACTGGCTTACTGGGTGTTGAGATTGGATCACGGGCCAGAATTTAGCCAATATGCTATGCAGCTACTAGGTTGCCCTTCATCCAGCATGCTTTCTGAAAGGACTCAATGCCGCTGGAGGTTTTGTCACAGACAAAAGAGTGCGTCTGTCCACCAACTCTGTAGACCGGCTGACATTTATAAAAATGAATCAGTCCTGGATCAGCAGCTGTCAATCCCCTGATGCTGAAGTAATGGAATAGATAGGGGATGTCCTCTTCTGCATTCACAAAACCTCCAGCACTGAACTCTTCCACAATACCACAAAAGGTTTACATGTGAAGGCACTTGCTGCCATGAAAGGCGCAATATCTGGCTGCACTGACCCCCATTAAAAAAACAAAAAACATTTTCAATATAGGACCACATGGTCCACCCCTGCACTCTTCCACCATACCACAGAGGGGTTACTGTATGATGATACTTGCTGCCCTGGCAGTCTTGCACCAAAGGCAGAATATCTGGGTGCACTGACGCCTTGACCAGAATCATATCTTTTCAATATAGGACCACATGGTCCACCCCTGCATTCTTCCACAATACCACAGAGGGGTTATTGTATGATGATACTTGATGGCCTGGCATTATAGGCACAATATCTGGGTGCACTGATGCCCATTAACAGATAAAAAAACTTTTCAATATAGGACCGCATGGTCCACCCCTGCACTCTTCCACAATTACACAGAGGGGTTACTGTATGATAGTATTTGCATGCCTGGCATTAAAGGCACAATATTTGGGTGCACTGCAATTGACGCCTGTATCAGATTCATATCCTCAGAGGGGTTACGGTGTGATGGCACTGTTGCCGACGCTAAAAGCCCAATTTTAAAGCACCTATTGTTACTTTCATTCAAAGCCTGCATAAGTTTAACAATAATTTAGCCCAAAAAAACACTAAACATTTTCTGCGCGTCCTAAAATGTCTTTTCATACAGGCTTGCCGCCCCAAAGCAGTTGTTTATGGATAGACTAGGTGTAAAGCCTGCCCAGAGGGCAGTCTATTGATAAGTGTGGTGCGTTGTGCTTGGTTCGGTGCCATGTATTGTGCTGTGTGTTTGGCTCTGTGCTCGGCTCTGTGCCGTTTATTCTGTTGTGCTCGGCTCTGTGCCGTCTATTGTACTGTGCTCGGCTCTGTGGAGTTTATTGTGCTTGGCTCTGTGGCGTTTATTCTGTTTTGCTCGGCTCTGTGCTGGGCTCTGCACATCGGCTCTGTGCTCTGCTCCGTGCCGTATATTGTGCTCTGCTTTTTATTGTGCTCTGCGCCGTTTATTGTGTTGTGCTTGGTTCTGTGCTTGGCGCCGTTTATTGTGCTGTGATTGGCTGTGCCGTTTATTGTGCTGTGCTCTGTGTCGTATATTGTGCTGTGCTCGGCGCTGTGCCGTTTATTGTGCTTGGCTCTGTGGCGTCTATTGTGCTGTGCTTGGCTCTGTGGCGTTTATTGTGCTGTGCTCTGTGGCGTTTATTGTGCTGTGCTCTGTGGCGTTTATTGTGCTCGGCTCTGTGGCGTTTATTGTGCTCGCTCTGTGGCGTTTATTGTGCTCGGCTCTGTGGCGTTTATTGTGCACGGCTCTGTGGCGTTTATTGTGCTCGGCTCTGTGGCGTTTATTGTGCTTGCTCTGTGGCGTTTATTGTGCTTGGCTCTGTGGCGTTTATTCTGTTGTGCTCGCTCTGTGGCGTCTATTGTACTGTGCTCGGCTCTGTGGAGTTTATTGTGCTTGGCTCTGTGGCGTTTATTGTGCTGTGCTTGGCTCTGTGGCTTTTTTTGTGCTCGCTCTGTGGCGTTTATTGTGCTCGGCTCTGTGGCGTTTAATTGTACTCGGCTCTGTGACGTTTATTGTGCTCGGCTCTGTGGCGTTTATTGTGCTCGGCTCTGTGGCGTTTATTGTGCTCGGCTCTGTGGCGTTTATTGTGCTCGGCTCTGTGGCGTTTATTGTGCTCGTCTCTGTGCCGTTTATTCTGTTGTGCTCGGCTCTGTGCCGTCTATTGTACTGTGCTCGGCTCTGTGGAGTTTAAAGTGCTTGGCTCTGTGGCGTTTATTCTGTTTTGCTCGGCTCTGTGCTGGGCTCTGCACATCGGCTCTGTGCTCTGCTCCGTGCCGTATATTGTGCTCTGCTTTTTATTGTGCTCTGCGCCGTTTATTGTGTTGTGCTTGGTTCTGTGCCGTTTATTGTGCTGTGCTCTGTGCCGTTTATTGTGCTGTGCTCTGTGCCGTATATTGTGCTGTGCTCGGCGCTGTGCCGTTTATTGTGCTCGGCTCTGTGGCGTCTATTGTGCTGTGCTTGGCTCTGTGGCGTTTATTGTGCTGTGCTCTGTGGCGTTTATTGTGCTCGGCTCTGTGGCGTTTATTGTGCTTGGCTCTGTGGCGTTTATTCTGTTGTGCTCGGCTCTGTGCCGTCTATTGTACTGTGCTCGGCTCTGTGGAGTTTATTGTGCTTGGCTCTGTGGCGTTTATTCTGTTTTGCTCGGCTGGCTGCTGTGCTGGGCTCTGCACATCGGCTCTGTGCTCTGCTCCGTGCCGTATATTGTGCTCTGCTTTTTATTGTGCTCTGCGCCGTTTATTGTGTTGTGCTTGGTTCTGTGCTCGGCGCCGTTTATTGTGCTGTGCTTTGTGCAGTTTATTGTGCTTTGCTTGGCTCTGTGGCGTTTATTGTGCTGTGTAGACATGTGCATTCGTTTTAGTACTAAAACGATTTAGTCCGAATTTTGGGATAATTTAGTTTTCGTATGACTCAAGAGAAACGAAAAGTGCTCAGTACAAAAAACGAAAGAAACTAAAATAAAAAGCACTACATTTTAGTTTCAGTCCTTTTTGTGATATTACATTGATGAGTGAAGGAGACCAGCAATGAAGAGCGCAACATCCGAAGTTCTGCACCCTCCACATGCCAATGCAGTAGGATGTTCTATACAGAGAGGGGCATTAATTAATGCAGGAGGATGTTCTATACATTATACAGAGAGGGGTATTAATGCAGGAAGATGTTATATGCATTATACAGAGAACGGTATAAATTGAGAAGGATGTTCTATACAGAGAGGGACATTAATTAATTCAGGAGGATGTTCTATATATTATACAGAGAGGGGTATTAATTAATGCAGGAGGATGTTCTAAACAATATACAGAGAGGAGCCTTTTTTTTTTTAGCCCTTTAAATCCAGTGGCTGTGAGCGCTGAGATCGGCAGCTTGTTAAATTATCTCTCCAGTACAATCAGGGTTATTCAGAGAGCGTGAAAAGCAGGAGAATGACTGGAGAATGAAAAATTCTAGGTCAAAATAGCCAAACCAGAAAAAATTCTCCCTTTCAACTCACTTTCCAAATCGGCTATTTTGACCTAGAATTTTTCATTCTCCAGTCATTCTCCTGCTTTTCACGCTCTCTGAATAACCGTGAATGTATCAGGCTCTGTATACAGTAACTGACTGTAACAGCGCTCAGAGTTTCAGTAAAACAAGGAAATAATATTGTTCTAACCTCTTATATATAAAAATATTATTTACTAGTTTTACTGAAACTGAGCGCTGTGATGAGCAGCAGTCAGATACTGTAACAGCTTTGCCTGACACGGTGCAGTATTACAAAGTTGGTGCTAACTTAAAAAGAGCTGTTGTAAACTGAAAACCTCCATAGGCTATAAAGGCTCTGGGAAGTTTACAACATCTCTGGTTAAGTTAGCACCAGCTGTGTAATATGGCCCACATTGTGCTGAGAGTGAGAGATACTGTAACAAGCAGCGATCTCAGCCCTCTGAGGAGCCACTACAATAGTAATTGTATCCACTGGTTTTCGGATGAATGAAATTAGTTTTCATACTAAATAACTGAAAACGAATTTCTTTAGTAACTAAATAAATTGCATTTTAGGACTAATCCATTAGTTCAAAACGAAATTTTGTGCTGTGCACATGTCTAGTGCTGTGCTTGGCTCTGTGGCGTTTATTGTGCTGTGCTTGGCTCTGTGGCGTTTTTTTGTGCTCGGCTCTGTGGCGTTTATTGTGCTCGGCTCTGTGGCGTTTATTGTGCTCGGCTCTGTGGCGTTTATTGTGCTCGGCTCTGTGGCGTTTATTGTGCTCGGCTCTGTGGCGTTTATTGTGCTCGGCTCTGTGGCGTTTACTGTGCTCGGCTCTGTGGCGTTTACTGTGCTCGGCTCTGTGGCGTTTACTGTGCTCGGCTCTGTGGCGTTTACTGTGCTCGGCTCTGTGGCGTTTATTGTGCTCGGCTCTGTGGCGTTTTTTTGTGCTCGCTCTGTGGCGTTTTTTGTGCTCGGCTCTGTGGCGTTTATTGTGCTCGGCTCTGTGGTGTTTATTGTGCTCGGCTCTGTGGCGTTTATTGTGCTCGGCTCTGTGGCGTTTATTGTGCTCGGCTCTGTGGCGTTTATTGTGCTCGGCTCTCTGCCTTTAATGGGTTGTGCTCTGCTCTGTGCCATCTATTGTGTTCTGCTTGGCGCTCTGCTCTGTGCTCTGCACTCGGCGCTGGGCTGTGTTCAGGTACTGGGCTCAGGCGCTGGGCGCTGGGCTCTGCGCTCAGGCGCTGGGCTCAGGCGCTGGGCTCTGCGCTCAGGCGCTGGGCTCTGCGCGCAGGCGCTGGGCTCTGCGCCCAGGCGCTGGGCTCTGCGCCCAGGCGCTGGGCTCTGCGCCCAGGCGCTGGGCTCTGCGCTCAGGCGCTGGGCTCTGCGCCCAGGCGCTGGGCTCTGCGCTCAGGCGCTGGGCTCTGCGCTCAGCTCAGGCGCTCAGGCGCTGGGCTCAGGCGCTGGGCTCTGCGCTCAGGCGCTGGGCTCAGGCGCTGGGCTCTGGGCTCAGGCGCTGGGCTCAGCGCTCAGGCACTGGGCTCTGGGCTCAGGCGCTGGGCTCTGCACTCAGGCGCTGGGCTCTGCGCTCGGCTCTGCGCTCAGGCGCTGGGCTCTGTGCTCAGGTGCTGGGCTCAGGCGCTGGGCTCTGCGCTCAGGCGCTGGGCTCAGGCGCTGGGCTCTGCGCTCAGGCGCTGGGCTCTGCGCTCAGGCGCTGGGCTCAGGCGCTGGGCTCTTCTGCGCTCAGGCGCTGGCTCAGGCGCTGGGCTCTGCGCTCAGGCGCTGGGCTCAGGCGCTGGGCTCTGCGCTCAGGCGCTGGGCTCAGGCGCTGGCTCTGCGCTCAAGGCGCTGGGCTCTGCGCTCAGGCGCTGGGCTCAGGCGCTGGGCTCAGGCACTGGGCTCTGCGCTCAGGCGCTGGGCTCAGGCGCTGGGCTCTGCGCTCAGGCGCTGGGCTCAGGCGCTGGGCTCTGCGCTCAGGCGCTGGGCTCAGGCGCTGGGCTCAGGCGCTGGGCTCTGCGCAGTAGTGTATTTAGGTTTTGTGCTGCCCTAGGCCTGACTAAACTCGTGCACCCCTAATTTAAATTTGACGCACCCCTTCCTGTCAAGGGCACACCTCTTCCTGGTTAATCCCCACCCTTCCTCTTTAAGCTCCACCTTTTCCTCTTTTAGAACTCCGCCTTTTCCTCTCTTTATATTAAAAGTGGATACCAAGTGCCTACTTGTATATTTTGTATACCATTTCAAATGTATCTATTGAGATAAAGAAAATTATGAATGTTTAAATTCAAGCATTTTTACAAAGAACAGCCACGCATGTCAAGTATAACTGGATCACAGCCGCTCTAATTGGTTGAACAATAAAATCCACAGAAACGTGCACTGCATATGAGCGTATCACAGAGCTGCACAGCAATAAACCCACAGAAATGGGCACTGTGTATGAGCATATCAGAGCTGCACAGCAATAAACCCACAGAAATGTGCAGTGTGTATGAGCATATCACAGAACTGCACAGCAATAAAACTCACAGTAATGTGCAGTGTGTATGAGCGTATCCCAGAGCTCCAGGGCAATAAAACTCACAGTAATATGCAGTGTGTATCACAGAATCCACAGCAATAAAACTCCCAGCAATGCAATGTTTGGTGTGTGTCAGCGTATCAGAATCCACAGCAATAAAACTCCCAGCAATGCAATGTGCGGTGTGTATGAGTGCATCAGAATCCACTGCAGTAAAACTCCCAGCAAACCGAGTGTATATGAGCACACCAAATTATGCTGTGGAGCCATCTTGTCAGCAGTGGGGTGCCACTGTCAGAGGGTGCACTGTAGCTTTGATTCCCTTCCCGGTGGGTGTTCAGTCCAGAATAGAGTCTGTGTTAACGAAAGGGCGGGCAGCTGCGCGCGTGCGTTTCACGTGGTTCAGCCAGTCATGTGGTACTGAGACTCAGAGAAATGGCAGTGAAATGCCCTGATGTTCGGTGGTTTCAATCAGCAGGTTTATTCAGGTGAACCCCATAGGTTTCAATGTTAAAAATATTCCCGTTTTTATGCAATATCTAATAAATCATTTATTATTTTAATCTGCAGTAAAAAGTCTTTACTTAATGATTTTTTTTTATTACCTTTTAGTCATTTTTCAGATTTTTTTTGGGCAAAATTCCCCCCTTTTTTTTAATAGCAGTTTTTCTTTTTTCTGTAACAGAACTTTTTATTATCAATCATAGGATCATATATGTAAATTCCAGACATTTTCGTTCAGTAGTTCTTTTGAAAACAGCAGGCCACGGGTTTGCGGTGGCAGCATTCAGCGGCCGACTCCATGCACTTTGGGGACCCTGCGGTGAATGGTGAATTCACTGCAGGGTGGGGAAATTTTATTCTCCTAAGTGCAGGGAACTACAGAACACAAAAAGTTGGCGTCATTTCGGTGCTCTGTGTGTAACCCATTTAGTGGTGAGGTTTTTTGCTGCCCCCTGGAAAGTGAAATTGAAAGTGTAAATTAGTGAAATCTCAATGTATCCTTCCTGGTAAAATAGTTTGAAAAGTAAAAAAAAAAAAAAAAAAAATTTTTTTTTTTTTTTTTTTTTTAGGGGTGGGGCCACCCAGTGCGGGCCGCCGCCCCCTGGAAAGTGCCGCCCTAGGCCTGGGCCTAGTCGGCCTAGGCCAAAATACACCAGTGGCTCTGCGCTCAGGCGCTGGGCTCAGGCGCTGGGCTCTGCGCTCAGGCGCTGGGCTCGGGCGCTGGGCTCAGGCGCTGGGCTCTGCGCTCAGGCGCTGGCTCTGCGCTCAGGCGCTGGGCTCAGGCGCTGGGCTCTGCGCTCAGGCGCTGGGCTCAGGCGCTGGGCTCTGCGCTCAGGCGCTGGGCTCAGGCGCTGGGCTCTGCGCTCAGGCGCTGGGCTCAGGCGCTGGGCTCTGCGCTCAGGCGCTGGGCTCAGGCGCTGGGCTCAGGCGCTGGGCTCTGCGCTCAGGCGCTGGGCTCAGGCGCTGGGCTCTGCGCTCAGGCGCTGGGCTCGGGCGCTGGGCTCTGCGCTCAGGCGGGCTGGCTCAGGCGCGTGGCAACCTCCGTAACAGGCTGTTGCGGTTGGATGCGCGCGCGCCACCTGCCGCAGCACGCCCAAAGCGTCCAACGGAGGTTGGATGCGCGCGCAGCAAACCTCCGTAGGACGCTTTGGGCGTGCTGCGACAGGTGGCTCGCGCACCCGGCTGCGCGCGAATCCAACCGCCAAGCACCCGTGGGCTGCGCGTATGCGCAGTCCATATATATATATATATATACACACACACACATATAATATATATATATATATAACACACACACACATATAATATAATATATATATATACACACACATATATGGTTGTTACAGTGTGTGTGTGTGTGTATGGCTGGCATCCAGGCTCAGGTGAGCCCCGGCTCGGCTGGGCCTCTAGGCCAGGCCAAGCCGGGGGCTCGCCTTGGCCTGGATGCGCGGCAAAGCAAGTAGCTCGGCCGGCATCCAAGCTTGGGCGAGCCCCCGGATTGGCTGGGGCCTAGAGGCCCAGCCGAGCCGTGGACTCGCCTGAGCCTGGAGGACGCCCGAGCAGGCAATTCGGCCGGCCTCCATGCTTAGGTGAGTCCCGGCTCGGCTGGGCCTCTAAGCCCAGGCCAAGCCGGGGGCTCGCCTAAGCTTGGATACCGGCCGAGCAAGCAGGGTGGGTGTGGAGAGCACATACTCACCTACATCGGCCCTCCAGCGATGGCAGTCCGCTTCCAGTGTCCTCTCTCTGTTGGTCACCGGTATGACATCACAAAAGCCTTTGACCCAGGGTCAAAGGCTTTCGTGACGTCATACCGACGACCAACGGAGACACAGAGGACGCTGGAAGCGGGACCGCCATCGCTGGAGGAGCTAAGGGCCGATGTAGGTGAGTATGTGTAGGCAACAATCCTCCTACATTGGCCCTGAGCTCCAGCGGTGACCGCCTCTGGCTCGCCTGAGCCTGGAGGCCGCCTAGCAGCCAGCGACAGCTGGAGGAAGTGCGCCGCTGGAGCTCAGGGCCAATGTAGGGGAGTATGTTTTGGAAACTTCGGCCCTGAGCTCCAGCAGTGACCGTCCTCGGCTGTCGCAGGCTGCTCGGCCGGCCTCCAGGCTCAGGCGAGCCCCGGCTTGGCTTGGGCCTACAGGCCCAGCCAAGCGGGGGCTCGCCTAAGCCTGGATGCCGGCCGAGCTTGCCTGCGACAGCCACCGCTGGAGCTCCGGGCCAATGTAGGGGGATGTTGCCTACACATACTCACCGACATCGGCCCTTAGCTCCTCCAGTGATGGCGGTCCCGCTTCCTCTCTCTCTTCGTTGGTCGCCGGCATGATGTAACGAAAGCCTTTGACACCGGCATTTTGACCGGGGTCAAAGGCTTTCGTGACGTCATACCGGCGACCAACGGAGACAGAGAGGACGCTGGAAGCGGGACCGCCATCGCTGGAGGAGCTAAGGGCCGATGTCGGTGAGTATGTGTAGGCAACATCCTCTTACATTGGCCCGGAGCTCCACCGGTGGCTGTCCTCTGGCTGTCACAGGCTGCTAGGCCGGCCTCCAGGCTTAGGCGAGTCCCCGGCTCGGCTGGGCCTGTAGGCCCAAGCCAAGCCGGGGGCTCGCCTGAGCCTGGAGGCTGGCTAGCAGCCTGCTCGGCCGGAGGAGGTCACCGCTGGAGCTCAGGACCGATTTAGGGGAGTATGTTTTGGGAACTTCGGTACTGAGCTCCAGCGGTGACGTCATCCGGCTGTCGCTGGCTGCTCGGCCGGCCTCTAGGCTTAGGCGAGTCCCCGGCTCGGCTGGGCCTGTAGGCCCAAGCCAAGCCGGGGGCTCGCCTGAGCCTGGAGGCTGGCCTAGCAGCCTGCTCGGCCAGAGGAGGTCACCGCTGGAGCTCAGGGCCGATTTAGGGGAGTATGTTTTGGGAACTTCGGTCCTGAGCTCCAGCGGTGACCGTCATCCGGCTGTCGCTGGCTGCTCGGCTGGCCTCTAGGATTAGGCGAGTCCCCGGCTCGGCTGGGCCTGTAGGCCAAGCCAAGCCGGGGGCTCGCCTGAGCCTGGAGGCCGGCCGAGCAGCCAGTGACAGCCGGAGGAGGTCACCGCTGGAGCTCAGGGCCGATTTAGGGGAGTATGTTTTGGGAACTTCGGCCCCGAGCTCCAGCGGTGACCGTCCTCCGGCTGTCGCTGGCTGCTCGGCCGGCCTCTAGGCTTAGGCGAGTCCCAGGCTCGGCTGGGCCTGTAGGCCCAAGCCGAGCCGGGGGCTTGCCTGAGCCTGGATGCCCGCCGAGCAGGCCACGACAGCCGGAGGACGGTCACCGCTGGAGGATCGGGGCTTGCGGCGTCAAAACACACGGGTAGCTGCGCGCGGCTCGTGCCGATTTTTTATTTTTTTTTTGCAGGCGGCCGGCACGCGCAGCTACCTGTTTGTTTTAACGGCCACTTTCAAATGTCCGTCGCGCATGCGCAGACCGCTTTTGGCGACGGACACTTGAAGGCTTACTCTTTTATAGTATAGATTAAAGGAAAAGCATTTAACGTCATATGAAACGTCATTTATTTGTTTTTAAGTGTTTCTATACATCCTAGAAATCCGCCATTTCACGGGCAGGTTATGGGGACCTCCTAGGCACGATATTTGAAGGAATTTTTCGTTTCTATTTGTAACCCTTATTTCATGGAAAATTCACTGTCCCTTTAAAAATGTTTTTTTTAAAACGTTTTGTCCTTGTTTCCTGTCCCCCAGTGCACTACCTGGGCCCCCATACACCTTTTATGGCAAATATGTAGCATATTTGCCCTCTTGGAGGGCACTCTAAAAAACCGAATTTTCAGCCCCATTGACTTGCATGGGGGTTCGGGTTCGGTCCCGAACAAATGGGAAGTTCGGGTTCGGGCTCGAACCGAACTCAGGGAGTGTTCGGCTCATCCCTAGTAACAATCCATTTCATTTATACATTTTACATTTACTTTAATAAAGTTATTATACATTAACAAGGTGGAAAGCCTGCCCAGAGGGCAGTCTATTGTGGATATACTGCCACTGCTCATGGATATATGCCCCAGCTCATGGATATTGCCGCAGCACGTGGATACTGCCCCAGCTCGTGGATATTGCCCCAGCACGTGGATACTGCCCCTGCTCGTGGATACTGCCCCAGCTCGTGGACATTGCCCCAGCATGTGGATACTGCCCCAGCTCGTGGATATTGCCCCAGCTCGTGGATATTGCCCCAGCACGTGGATACTGCCCCAGCTCGTGGACACTGCCCCAGCACGTGGATATTGCCCCAGCACGTGGATACTGCCCCAGCACGTGGACATTGCCCCAGCTCGTGGATATTGCCCCAGCACGTGGATACTGACCCAGCACGTGGATACTGCCCCAGCACGTGGATACTGCCCCAGCTCATGGATATTGGCCCAGCTCATGGATACTGCCCCCCACCTCCTGGATATTGACCACCAGCTCATGGATACTGCCCCCCAGCTCATGGATATTGCCCCCCAGCTTATGGATATTGGCCCCCAGCTCGTGGATATTGATCCCCAGCTCGTGGATATTGACCCCCAGCTCGTTGATATTGACCCCCAGCTCATGGATATTGCCCCCCGGCTCGTGGATATTGACCCCAGGCTCGTGGATATTGACCCCCGGCTCGTGGATATTGCCCCCCCCAAGCTCTCATGGATATATACCCCAGATCAGACCCCAGACCAGACATGGGGCGGCTGTTTGAATGCTCTATCGGCATTCGGACAGCCACCCCATGAGCTCCGCCGTCCGCACCATACTTACCTTTCCGAGCGGCGCCGGGGAAGTGAAAGTTTCCCGCTTCCGGTCTTTGAAGGCCCAAGCCGCGGTCACGTGACCGGGGCTTGGGTCCTTCAAAGACCGGAAGCGAGGGAACTTTCCCTTCGCCGCTCGGGGGACGGGTTGGATGCACACAGCAGCCGGGTAGAGGCTGCGCTCGCAGCCTCTACCCAGCTGCAGCGCGCATCCAACCCCCAAGCGACGGAGGGAACTTTCCCTTCGCCGCTCGGGGGTTTGGATGCGCGCGGCAGCCGGGTAGAGGCTGCGAGCGCAGCTCTACCCGGCTGCTGTGTGCATCTTGTAACCGCCGCGGCAAGCCGGCAGCCGGCTCGTGCCACGGCGGTTGCATGCGCGCGCAACCAACCGCCGCTGGTTGCGCGCGCATGCGCAGAGTAAGGCTTGGCGACGGACACGCCAAGCCTTACTCAATTATAATATAGATTGTGTTCATGTAACAATCCATTCCATTCATACATTTTACATTTACTTTAATAAAGTTATTATACATTAATTGTGTTCATGTAACAATCCATTCCATTCATACATTTTACATTTACTTTAATAAAGTTATTATACATTAATTGTGTTCATGTAACAATCCATTCCATTCATAACATTTTACATTTACTTTAATAAAGTTATTATACATTAATTGTGTTCATGTAACAATCCATTCCATTCAAAATTTTACATTTACTTTAATAAAGTTATTATAACATTAATTGTGTTCATGTAACAATCCATTCCATTCATACATTTTACATTTACTTTAATAAAGTTATTATACATTAATTGTGATCATGTAACAATCCATTCATTTCATACATTTTACATTTACTTTAATAAAGTTATTAATACATTAATTGTGTTCATGTAACAATCCATTCCATTCATACATTTTACATTTACTTTAATAAAGTTTTATACATTAATTGTGTTCATGTAACAATCCATTCCATTCATACATTTTACATTTACTTTAATAAAGTTATTATACATTAATTGTGATCATGTAACAATCCATTCCATTCATACATTTTACATTTACTTTAATAAAGTTATTATACATTAATTGTGTTCATGTAACAATCCATTCCATTCATACACTTTACATTTACTTTTATAAAGTTATTATACATTAATTGTGCTCATGTAACAATCCATTCCATTCATACATTTTACTTCTTGTCACTTTACAGATTGATAAAAGTTCTAAGTCACAATATGTTTAATCAAACCATGTTATTTTTTGCCATTTCCATTAATATACGTTTTTTTACAGATAGCGAAACGCGCTTCTTTTGTTCAGGGAATTTTACTCGCTTGTGTAGTAACTAATTCTCAGTGCATGAATATAGAACATTAAGTGTATATAAGACACAGCTTCGTGAGCATTTTACATTCATCATGGAGATCTGAACGGGTTATCTCAGCACATACTGCAGAGCTGCTGCTAATCACTGCCTGGATATGTGTCTGCCTCGAGTCGTTTATTATGTGTTTGCAGTGATTTTATGTCCGATCATCCTATGGGGACGTGAAACATCTGTATCTCCGGAACCAGATTCAGCATGTCAGCTCAGGAGATATAAAGCTGTGTATGAATACGCCGTATACCAGAAAGGAGACATTATCATTGGAGCAGTCATATCTATAAATTCAGAAGTAAGGCCACACATCTTGAAGACGCTCCTATTATTGGCTTAAAATTTGCGTTAGGTAAGTATGAGCTTCCGATTTCACACACTATTAGAGGTAGAATGAAGGAATTAAGGGTTAAACATATCGACACCTCATTTCCTCAGTGAATATTTCTGTAGAAACATCTGAATATTGATTTTAAGAATATTATTATACTGGGGATATAAACGCTGAAGCTTTGAGGTTCCCATCCTTCTGTTTTGTGGTTTAGGTGGTCAGTGATTTGATGGTAGGTAGGCTGGTAGGACGTGTGCACATCTTTCTATGCTTCCCTGTCCTCTCTCTCTGCACCAAGGGAAGGATCACCCATAAGTCACACAAATGTATGAAGGAATCTTTCATTTTAGCATTATTGTGGAACAATAACGTATTGAGTTATTTTATTAACTATTAATATGAAATAATGCACAAAACACAGGCCATTGGACGTCGCTCTGCGGTGCTTCTGATCTGCTGGGAGCTTTCTATAATTCATGGTAATATTTCCCACATAATACATTTGCAAATGTGCTAAAGGTGTGAGATGAGTGACTGTCTACCTCTCCTTTTTTTATGATAAAGGCCATCGGGCCGAAACGTTACGTCTAGAGTGGGTTGCAGTTCACCTGAATAAATTCTTCCTGAACTCTACTCTGTTTGAGGTCCGACTCTATTTTGTACCATGTCTACCTCTCCTGTCAGGCCCAGCTAACTATACAAAGCACGGGCTGCTCCATGCATGATAAATTTGCTTTGATCATGAAGTCTGGAGTGCCCGTATCTTATCCTAGATCAGTATCTGTGGGGATTTACTCTTATATGATTTATGTTGGCGCCCTCCTCCCCACAATGAGACTTTCTTACTGACTTTGGGATGTGATGCCGCTTATAATGCTCTACACTGCTGAATCTCATGTGGGATGCTGTCATTGTGTATCTCTGTTGGCTGGTGTAGTTTTCACTTATAATGCATAACCATGCCTATATATATCATCTTAACTCCACCCACTTTGACCTTGCAGTCTAAAGTAGGGCAGAATATTCACATATCACACTGTAACTATTATTATATACACACAGTAGGAGGGCTGCGCTCAGCCTAACCGTGCGTATGTCATTAACGGTGCTGCTGACACTAATACAACACACAGAATTCAGAGCATTAAACCCATTCTCACACCTAAAAATGTAAATACATCCTATAACCTGTGCATCATTCCTATTGTGAGTTATACATCATTTTATTACCTGGTTCTACTTTATATTTTGCTTGAATTACTTCTTATCTTTAAACAGAGGCCGTTTCACACATTAACACTGGGTTATAAAGATGACAAGAGTGATCCTACCTCTCCATAGTCTTGTTATGATAACGAGGAGGTATAATGAGAATCATTTCACTGGATGTCGAGTTTCCTATAATGTCATCCTGTCTGATCATAAAACCTTTCATACTATGTAAATCTTTCCATCTCTCCTTACAGAATCGATCATACTGAATACAGGAATTTGCTGGCTATTATCTTCGCTGTTCAGGAGATTAATGCAAACCCATATATTTTACCCAATAATCACCCTGGGATACCTAGTCTTGATTCCTGTGGGATGAAACGATTGCCATGCAAAGTGTCCTGCATATACTATCTGGAACTGGGAGAGAAAACCCTAATTATCATGTATGGATAAGGGTAAACTGGCTGGATTTATTGGAGATCGTTGGTCACATACAAGCCTTTCAATGGCTCATATCATTAATTTATACGGCCACACACAGGTATAGTCATTAAAATCTCTGAGATTCAGAGAATGAGCAGAATAAAACATCATCGCTCTCTATAATGAGACCTAAGGGTTACTCGGCGTAAAGGGTGGAAGGATACGACTTTACAATGGCTTTGAGTTTCTCTCGTCTTGCAGGATAAGGAAAATGGACCGTCCACAAATTATAACCAATAGAACAATCTACAATTAGTGGTTAGCTAGTCCCATGAACAAAAAGTGACAGGTTGTCACAGAGCCAATATGGGGTTTAGAGTGGAGGGAGCTTTCTCCTTTCTGAGGATGAGATCCCCTCCAGACATCTTATCACTGAAAGATCTCCAAAATATTCACAGATTTTGTACATAGGAACATTGACTTTTTGAGTGAAGTGTTTGATAGCTTGTAGAGGACGTACAAAGCTAGGGATGAGCCGAACACCCCCCGAGTTCGGTTCGGGCCCGAACCCGAACTTCCCATATGTTCGGGTCCGAACCCGAACCCAAACTCGAACTCCATGCAAGTCAAAGGGGCTGAAATTTCGGTTTTTAGCGTGCCCTCCAAGAAGGCATATATGCTAGATATTGCCATAAAAGGTAATATGGGGTCCGGGTAGTGCCCTGGGGGACAGGAAACAAGGACATAAAGTAAAACAAAAATTTTTTTAAAGGGACAGTGAGTTTTCCATGAAATGGGTGAAAAAATTAAAACGAAAAATTCCTTCAATATCGTGGCCAGGAGGTCCCCATAACCTGCCGTGAAGTGGCGGATTTCTAGATGTATAGCAACACTTAAAAAAATCTAAAATTACGTTTCAAATGACGGTAAATGCTTTTCCTTTAATCTATCCATAAACAACTGCTTGGGGCGGCTGTCTGTATGAAAAGAGGAGACATTTTCGGACACGCAGAAAAAGTTTAGTGATTTTTTTGGCTAAATTATTGTGAAACTTATGCAGGCTTTGGATGAAAGTAACAATAGGTGCTTCAAAATTGGTCCTTCAACATCCCCAACAGTGCCGTCACACAGTCCGTAACCCCTCTGAGGATATGAATCTGATACAGGCGTCAGTGGCAGTGCACCCTTATATTGTGCTTTTGGTGCCAGGCGCATAAGTATCATCATACAGTAACCCCTCTGTATATTGTGGAAGAATGCAGGGGTGGACCATGTGGTCTATATTAAAAAGATATGAATCTGGGAATGGGCGTCAGTGCACCCAGATATTGTGTCTTTGGGCCAGGCCAGCAACTGTCATCATACATTAACCCTCTGGGTATTGTGGAAGAATGCAGGGGTGAACCTTGAGGTCCTATACTGAAAAGTTTTTATCTGGTAATGGGGCGTCAGTGCACCCAGATATTGTGCCTTTGGTGCCAGGCCAGCAAGTGTCATCATACAGTAACCTTTTGTGTGGTCTTGTGGAAGAGTGCAGGGTTGGACCTGTGGTCAAAAAATTAAATGATATAAATCTGGCACAGGCGTCAGTGCAGCAAAATATTGCGCCTTTTCATGGCAGCAAGTGCATTCACACCTAACCCCTTTGTGGTCATTGTGGAAGGTTCAGTGCTGGAGGTTTTGTGAATGCAGAAGACATCCACGTCTATTCGGTTACGTCAGCATCAGGGGTTGATAGCTGCTGATCCAGGACTGATTATTTTTATAAATGTCAGGGTCTACAGAGTCGGTGGACAGACGCATCTTCTTTGTCTGTGACAAAACCTCCAGCAGGGCACTGAACGTCCTTTCAGAAAGCAACGCTGGATGAAGGGCAACCTAGTAGCTGCATAGCATATTGGCTAAATTCTGGGCAGTGATCCAATCTCAACACCCAAGCAGTGGATCATCTGCTAGAAAGGTATCCAAGTCTGCCCTTGCCCCTAGGTAGTCCTGCACCATTTTGGTGAAGACGCATGCAAAGGGTGCCTACATTTGGCGTCGTGGACTAAAGAAATTTAAAATGCATCAGTCAAGCGGCCTTGGCCTTCACCACTATTCCTCTGATCATCCGCAGCCTCAGAAGAACGTGTGTCAGCACTTGGTAATCTACCAGTGTCTGGAAAGGTGTTACACAAGTGTCGTTTTAGAGCGTCCTCAAGTTTTTTCATCCTGTGCTCCCTCTGTGTGGGCAGGATGAGCTCTGCAACTTTACCCTTGTATCGTGGATCAAGAAGGGTTGCCAACCAGTAATGATCCCTCTCCTTGATAGCACGAATCCTGGGGTCCTTTAGCAGGCTTTGCATTATTAGGTAGCCCATGCAGCGTGGGATGGAGGTGGCATTAGCTTCCGAGTGTTCCTGGTCAATGAGGATGACTGTATCGTGCACTTCCTCCTCCCAGCCACGCACTAGCCCTTGTGTTTCTGGGCACACGAAACCCTCCCTTGAGGAATCCCCACCTTCAATGCCCCCACTACTTAAATATTCCTCCTCTTCATCCTCCTGTCTGATCTGAGTAGGACCCGCTGGAATGCTGTCTGAGGAAAGACTGGTGCCTTCAAAACAAGGGAAGGCCTCCTCTTCCTCCCGCTGCTCTTCTTATAGAGCCACATCTAGAATTCCCTGCAGAGTGTGCTCCAGCAGGAACACTAAAGGAATTGTTTCACTGATGCATGCACTGTCCTTGCTCACCATCCTCGTTGCCTCCTCAAATGGTGACAGTACAGTGCATGCATCCTTGATCATCAGCCACTGCAGGGGAAAAAAACCCAAGTTGACCTGAACCTGTTCTTGTGCCAAACTCACACAGGTACTCGTTGATGGCCCTCTGCTGCTTGTGCAGACGCTGCAGCATTGCTAATGTCGAGTTCCACCTGGTGGGCATGTCACAGATCAGACAGTTTGTGGGAAGGTGTAATTCTCTTTGAATTTCTGCCAGGCGAACGCTTGCTGGGAATGACCGTCTGAAGTGGCTGCAGACTTTTCTGGCCTGGCTGAGAAGCTCTGGCAGCCCCGGGTACTTGGTTAGGAAACGCTGTACCACTAGATTTAGGACGTGTGCTAGGCATGGTACATGCGTCAATTTACCCTTGCGTAGGGCGAGAGAAGGTTGCTGCCATTATCACAGACGATCATTCCCAGCTCAATTTGGCGTAGTGTTAACCATCTCTGCACCTGGCCCTGCAGAGCTGACAGAAATTTCTGGCCCTGTGTGGC
>RXON01003093.1:0-34086 GCA_009667805.1 Leptobrachium leishanense
CAAAACATCAGGGAGCTAAGTTTGCTGACCCCTGCCCCAGCCTATTGAATGGGATGTGTGACGAATTCGTATTCATTCAAATCGCCCAATAGTATTTGAACACAACAGTTCTAATGGACCACGTACACAGAGAGAGACGTTTCCAAATCTGAACCATATCTGTATGTATAGCTAGGGGAACAAGAATGAGATACTCTTGTTTTCTTATATCATAAAACAGTTTGGTGATGTATTTCTATTATTAATATTCGCTGCTGTATGTCAAGCTGACCTTTTAGTCTGAGATGGTGGATTGCCTTAAAAAAAGAATTGAAAAAAAAACAGACTGTGTGTCATTTCGAAAGATAAAGGGCCCTATTCCCTAATTCACACTAAAATGGAGACGCTAACTGGGATAATGTGTGCCTGCAGGTTTCCCAGTAGTGTCCCCATTTTACCGCTGGATTCTGGGACAGCAGCTACCTCGGCATCTTCCCCTGGATTGCAATGCTAACCGTTGGGATACTTGCGCGCTGCAGCGATTATCACTTCCTGGAGTCCATAGTACTCCATGGAGGTTTGTGCTTCCAGGTTACGCCCCCTACATGCCCTCGCTCTTTCCAGTCTCATTATATTTTGGCTGTGCACCCTGGGGGTAATTAGCGCTAAGCCTTCTGTGCAAGCTCACGCAAAAAACAATGTGCTGATTACTAACGGGGACAGCGTCTGGAAGGTGATATAGAGGGCATGCTTTACACAGCCTTATCCTGGCAGTAACACTTACATATCGAGGTTTTACATTCGAGCACACTATGTAATATGGCCCAAAGCATCTCGAGCCCTCTCACTCTTAGGAACACGACCCCACTCTGTAATCGTCCTGTCCTTTTCCAGCCGAGCTGCAAACCTCTCTTGCAGCCTGAGTGTTGCCCATCGAGACCACACGATGCTGTGTGATTTTCTTCCGTATTAGGGATGGAAACATGAGATTATTAAACACGTGTAACTCTGTGTTTTGTCTCGTTTGCTTTTCAGGTCGGTTTGAACTCTGGAAACTCGAGTTTCTATTCGATCCCAGGATCACTGAGCCAAGAAATCCTTCACGTTTCCACAACAAGTAATGTTTATTTCAGCGGGCGCTGGGCCTTTAAAGTGGACGGGTATGACCCAGAATTCCCAGACTTTCCACCAACAGGTAATAAACAAGAGAATATAAACGTGTTGATAAATGCTTGAAGTTAAAGGAAAACCTCAGTGAAGGAATCGTGTGTGTTATGTGGACACAATGACACAGCGACACCGAGGCAAGTCTAGACCTGGGAAGGATCGCACTGATTGTGCCAACTATCACCCGATCGCCCCAATTATTCACAACGTCAAGCGCTGGAAAAGATTTCAGCAGATCACTGGAATATCCGCCTTCTGTATTTAATCCCTTCAGAACACGTGGGATTTGTTCCATTTATAAGGACTGAGACGGCACCCAGTGAGCCATCAATGGAATGGGGGGATGTGATACAGGCACTGTATGTGTGTAATGGGGGTTGTGGTACAGGCACTGTATGTGTGTAATGGGGGTTGTGGTACAGGCACTGCATGAGTGTAATGGGGGTTGTGGTACAGGCACTGTATGTGTGTAATGGGGGTTGTAGTACAGGCACTGTATGCGTGTAATGGGGGGTTGTGGTACAGACATTGTATGTGTGTAATGGGGGTTGTGGTACAGGCAGCGTATGTGTGTAATGGGGGTTGTAGTACAGACACTGTATGTGTGTAATGGGGGTTGTGGTACAGGCCCTGTATGTGTGTAATGGGGGTTGTGGTACAGGCATGGTATGTGTGTAATGGGGGTTGTGGAGTGTTTAAAGCAGATGATTTTGTGTGAGGAGTTGTGACACTGTAGGGATTGAATGTTGTGATGTGAACTGGTTTAACACAAAAAACAATGTTGGGACAATATGCACGAGTTTCACTTCATTTCAAATTATGGGTTTTTCCTTCAGAAAATATATATATGAACGTTGCATTAGGAGGTGCCCCTTACACCACTGGCGTGCACAGCCCGTTACATTTAGGAGGTGCACCGATCTTACACCACCGGCGTGCACAGCCTGGTATATTAGAAGCAGAGACGTGCAGTCAGGGGTGGCAGGGGAGGCAGGGCCACCCCTGCCATTCCAGTAAATTAATGTGCTCATTGTGCTGTAATGACATAACATGTGCTGTATTGTGTGTATATTTAAACTGTGACTAAAACGTTATTTATTGAAAAAAGTTCTCATACTCACCTGCTCCACTCTCCCTCGCTGTGCTTCTCTGTCCTCCGCCTTTTTTTCCCCCTGCACTTTCAGTTTGCCGGCTGCTGTGTGTGTGTGATTCACTACACAGACAGCAGGGGCAACACTGAGCCAGCCTAGCCTACGCAATTTGCACAGCTGAATGCTGCACTAAATGCGTAGCTCAAGCTGGCTTGGCTTCCTGGTTCTTCGCTCTTCAGTGCCTCCAGAGGCACTGAGAGCAATTGAAAGCTTGAGCCAATGGGAAAGCTCCATTGGTCTCAAGCACTTCTTTGTTTAAAAAAAAAACGCCTCCTATGGGAGGCAAAGCTCCCCACGGATTGATTGACGTAGGACAGACATGTGACTGTTTTCGTCAGTCATGGGGGGGGCAGGCAGAGCTCAGCAGTCAGCATGTGTGTAATAGCACCCTCTATTAGTCAGTATTGTAAGTGCATGCTCTTAGATCTGTAAAAAAAAATTAATTGCGAACTTTACTTTATAAATATTGAAACTCTATTCTCCTATAAAACGATAATCAAATGTGTAAATTGCGACTGCGTAACCCTGTGTATATCTGGCTCTGATACTAACCAGTTCCTCACCAGCCACTTACCTCACCGCACGTCACTGATTTGAAGGTGCACCTTACGCCACTGGCATATGCAGCCTTTTACATTAGGAGATACAACTTACACCACTGGCATGTGCGCCCGTTACATTAGGGTGTTGACCCATAGAACATATACAGGGTTATTCAGAGAAAGGTGAAAACCAGGAGAAGAGAAGAATCTAGACCAAATACCTGATTTGGAAAGTGAGATAAATGGGAGAATTTTTCTGCTTTGGCTATTTTGACCTAGAATTTTCACTTCTCCAGTCATTCTCCTGGTTTTCACCTCTCTCTGAATATTAACTGAAAACCTATGTTTAGAAGGTTTTGCAGAAAATGCAGGTTTTTGATTGGAAATAATGAGCTGTGATCAGAGATACGGAGGGATTTTCTGTTATTGATCATGAAGCAGATAAGGGACGTCTAAACTGTGAACGTAGGATGAAAGAGGACCTCCTCCCCCAACATTAGGGTGACAGCAGACACACCCCCTGCGCAGGCCTATGTGTTCTTCTCATATTAATGTGTAACGTGGGGTTTATGTTTCTCGGTTTCTTTGTTGTGATAAATAAAGGAATCGCACTTCTCTCCTCAGATCTTTTCTACCCATATGGACCTGCACTCGATACCATTGCTGTAAAAAGTGATGATGGCTCCTCTCCACAAATATCGCTTCCTGCCAGTGTACCGGTGTTTGGCAATGCTTACTCATACTTATACGTGAGTGTTTACTCGCACCATCATGCTTAATTCTACATGTTTTCATATGAAGTGTACGGAGGTTGCGGCCGAGCCGGCCAAACACTCACTGTGAATGTACGAGTGTCAGGGCTCGGCGTGCGGATGCGAGCAGGAGCGAGTCTAGTGTGCGGTGATAGGTATGAGGCCAGGCAGATTCCAGGGTAAACTGATGTTTATTTAGAAACAAAATAGAGAAAGCAGAATAAGGAAGAGGAGACTGAACACGGCTAATAAAGAAAGACTAACAGAAGGGAAGTTACTGCACAGAGTCTACACAGAAAGGAGTTAACTAAGGACAGACAAGAAAGCCAACAGCAAACCAAAGCAGCAAGAATAGAAAGAGACTAAGCTTAGTATTTGCATTTCTGCTTTGCTAAACAGGGTAAGAAAGAAACAAGAACTAACGTTAAAGAGAAAATACAAAAGAGCATAGCAAGACGATTCTAAAAGCAGGAAACAACTAGGAAAACTAAAGACACAGGAACAAGACATGAAGCATATAGATAGAATATTACATAATACAGAGTACTGGACAGACAGGGCTAAGGCAGAAACAGGGAGCTAGAAATACAGAAGCAAAAGGGTTTCAGAAACTTGTATTAACGTGGTCGGGTTCAAGTTTAAAGGTCATGTCAGGCAGCTGTCATAGGGAGGTCAAAATCCAAGCAACGATTCGCTACAATTTATATCCAAAGTATCAAAAATGGGAGAGTCCAGAGAATAATAATCCAAGTCCACAGCCAGAGGTCGGTACATGAAATATCCTCAAACAGGAACAGGTCCACACTCCAAGGGCTTTCATAGTGAACGATTCACACAATCCCGAAGAAAAGGTTCCTGGGAGTAGCTGCTATTTATGGAGGCCTCCCAAGTGGAGAAGAGCCACACTCGGTCCTCATCGGAATCCAGGGAAAGTCCAGACTGGAGCCCCGGAACCTGGAGGCAGCAACAAAGTTAAAACAAAAAAGGTTTTGCTGGAGCTAGACCAGGATACATTTTTCGGTTTCAGAGATTAAGTTCCGCCTTTTGTAGGTTTTCAATTTCTGAGGAAATTTCGGATCACATATCGTCGGTGACAGCTTTACTTTTCTCTGGAAATACCGGCTTTACTGATTCAATTCCAGCTTTTCGGGATGTCAAATTCCAAAAAAATGTATAAATTTCTGCAAGGTGTTGATAAATGTCTTTTCGGCTGCTCGTCGCGCAGTGCATTGTATGTTCCCGCTCTTACTGTACAGAGATTGTGGGTTTTAAGATATAAATGCCCTGTAACCTGAAGTCCTGAAGATGCGCATCTTACAGTAAACGCACATATTACTGTAAATGTGTCTTACTGAACACCCCGGCAGGCGAGTTTAATGTACATCCTGTAATGAGCAAGAATAATCATACTTACTGTATGCGAGTCTTGCTGAACACCCCGTACTTGCGCATATTTTGTAGAAAAATTACATTAATAACCTGCGGGTTTAACATTAACAGTGAGCTATTACTGCAGGGACTTGCGGGTTGTACATTAACAGTGAGCTATTACAGCAGGGAACTGCGGGTTGTACATTAACCGTGAGATATTACAGCAGGGACTTGCGGGTTGTACATTAACAGTGAGCTATTACAGCAGGGACCTGCGGGTTGTACATTAACAGTGAGATATTACAGCAGGGACTTGCGGGTTGTACATTAACAGTGAGATATTACAGCAGGGACTTGCGGGTTGTACATTAACAGTGAGATATTACAGCAGGGACCTGCGGGTTGTACATTAACAGTGAGATATTACAGCAGGGACTTGCAGGGTTGCACATTAACAGTGAGCTATTACAGCAGGGACTTGCAGGGTTGTACATTAACAGTGAGATATTACAGCAGGGACCTGCGGGTTGTACAGTAACAGTGAGATATTACAGCAGGGACTTGCGGGTTGTACATTAACAGTGAGCTATTACAGCAGGGACTTGCGGGTTGTACATTAACAGTGAGATATTACAGCAGGGACTTGCGGGTTGTACATTAACAGTGAGATATTACAGCAGGGACTTGCGGGGTTGCACATTAACAGTGAGATATTACAGCCGGGACTTGCAAGTTGTACATTAACAGTGAGATATTACAGCAGGGACCTGCGGGTTGTACATTAACAGTGAGATATTACAGCAGGGACTTGCGGGTTTTACATTAACAGTGAGATATTACAGCAGGGACTTGCGGGTTTTACATTAACAGTGAGATATTACAGCCGGGACTTGCGGGTTTTACATTAACAGTGAGATATTACAGCCAGGGACTTGCGGGTTTTACATTAACAGTGAGCTATTACAGCAGGGACCTGCGGGTTGTACATTACCAGTGAGATATTACAGCAGGGACTTGCAGGGTTGCACATTAACAGTGAGCTATTACAGCAGGGACTTGCAGGGTTGTACATTAACAGTGAGATATTACAGCAGGGACCTGCGGGTTGTACATTAACAGTGAGCTATTACAGCAGGGACTTGCAGGGTTGTACATTAACAGTGAGCTATTACAGCAGGGACTTGCAGGGTTGTACATTAACAGTGAGATATTACAGCAGGGACTTGCGGGGTTGTACATTAACAGTGAGATATTACAGCAGGGACTTGCGGGGTTGCACATTAACAGTGAGATATTACAGCCGGGACTTGCGGGGTTGTACATTAACAGTGAGATATTACAGCAGGGACTTGCGGGGTTGCACAATAACAGTGAGCTATTACAGCAGGGACTTGCGGGTTGTACATTAACAGTGAGATATTACAGCAGGGACCTGCGGGTTGTACATTAACAGTGAGATATTACAGCAGGGACCTGCGGGTTGTACATTTACGGTGAGATTTAAAAGTCTTTAAATTTGACTGGAAAATACTGAAGTCGTGACTTAGCGTGTTTACTGGAACAGTAAAAATTAATTTATGGCCTTGCTCATTACGCCGCGTAAACCATGACGTCTGGACTTGCATGAATTAAAGAAAACAACCAGGTATGACTCAAACATGTTGTTGAACCCAGGACATACTTGAAAACGAGAGAAATCTCAATGTATCCGTCCTGGTAAAATCCTTTATAAATAAATAAAAAAAACATAACAGCATGTATTCAACTTAAATTAGATGTCAAAAAATGACCCAATCCCAGCTTGACACACAGAGTCCAATGTTCTTAACACCTTGAAATAAATTATCAGGGGACATAGCACAATATTGCAGAGAAATGTTCTATACACATAGTGTAACACAGATACACAAATCACTCACACTTTATAGAGGTCTAGGCCTTGTTGATGCACCTATGGGCCGATTCATCCATCAAGTGCTGTATATGTTTAGAGATTGTGCCACATGTCTGTTTCAGTTTTCTTTTAAATGTATTTTCACTTTTTTTGTTACAAATGGGGGAATTAAAAAGAGATTTTTGTAAACTCCATTATTATTTGTCTTTTGTAAGAAATTTTTTTGGGAAAGAGAAAGGGGAGGAGCCAAAATAAATGTCAATCAATGAAAACAGCAATCACTTTGTCTGCTCTGGGGTTTATAGACACTGATATAACAATGATTGTCTTATGAGAAATTAACATTTTAACATTAATATCTATTTATTTTCCTTCATGTACAGGTCAATCATAACGGATTGCTGTCATTTGTCCAACCAGTCAGTCAGTATACACCAAGCATTCCATCATTTGGTTCTGGTAACCCCTTCCTAGCTCCTTTCTGGGCAGACGTACATAATGGAATAGCTGGAGACATATATTACCGACAGAGCGCAGACCCAGAGCTCCTGGCCCGGGCAACGACTGATGTCAGAACTTACTTTGATTATCCAGACTTCACTGCCCAGTGGGTGTTTGTGGCCACATGGGACAAAGTTGCACATTTTGGATCTCAGTCCAATAAGGTATTACATTTTCATAAATAAAAGCTGTTTCACTGAACAATCAGAATCTTTAGGAATGTCAAAAATAACCTCATTATTCCAACAGGTCAACACATTCCAGGTGGTCCTGATCACAGACAGGAGTAAGACGTTTGTTCTGTTTAACTACGGGAAAATCCAGTGGACGACGGGTACAGCCAGTGGAGGAGTGAATGGACTCGGAGGGATCCCGGCCTTGGTGAGTGTGAGAAGAAATATATGATGTGTCGGGATCCAGTTTCCCATTATTGTAGTCATTTGGCTTTACAGAATGTGCTTCAATGTGTTTTCATGCAAAGCCTACAATGGAGTTATTATTATTCTTCGTGAACATGTTACTATTCATGTAGGACTTTCATGGAAGTATGGATCCATTAATCATGTCTTATGCTCTGTGTCGTCTCTTTGGTTTCCTGTAGGGAGGTGTATACAGTGGTGACCACACCTGTTTCTACACCATCCCAGGATCATTATCTCCAGAAATCATCAATATTAACTCAACCACTAATGCCAATCTTCCTGGACGCTGGGCTATAAAAGTGGACGCACATGACCCGGAATTCACCATATTTGCAGGTAACATTACTAAGAAACATCATTTAAACAACAAAACATTCAAATGATTAACATTTCAAGATGTAGTTAGAGTTGAGATTAATCATTTATAGCACTGGCAGTACTTTCCTGGATTTGTGACTAAACATATAATAAAATACAATTTTCTCTTGGAGATCGTCAGGATTTCTGGACGTTTTTTTAAATCTGTCCTGTTAGAGGGCACTCTGCACATGCTCAGTCTGACCACGAGATGGTGATAGAGCCTGGAACAATCCACTATGATCTCCATATGGACGAATAAGCACAGTCGTCCTGTGAAGAATCAAAGAGATCACATCAGCATCTGATGATAATACGGTGTGTGCGGTGCTGGTGATATGTAGGAGTGAGGTGACCCAAATGTGTGAAATTAATTCATTACGTGATCTAAATGGACAGAGTAGATTTAAAGGAACAGGATCTTATGCTTCACAATCTTCATACTTCAGAACCTGACACAGAAATTAAATGATTGCTTTTGACTTGCAGCATAATATGATGGTTATGTCTCACGGATTAAACAGCTGAAGGTTGCATAGCTGCTGCTTGAAACATTTATTTATTTACTTATTGCCAAAACATGAGTATTGTTATATTGAAATGACTCTGGTTTTGTGGAAGTAATGGAAGTTATTGATGTTCAAATGTGGATTTAGAAAGTTTAATAGAAAGTCCTGCAATGTGGTGGCACTTTTGGAGCATGTCCAAGATTTGTGGTGGAAATAGGACCATAAGGAACAAAGTCAGTATCAGTAGCCAGGTGGTCTATAATTAAAGTAGCTATGAAGTAAAAAGCAGATAAAGTCGTGGTTCTGAACAGAGCAGGGGTCGGCAGCCAGGTGGTCAACCATGAATGTAGACATGTAGTAGAGAAGCAGACAAATGCGAGGTTAGGACCAGAGCTGAGGTCAGTAACCAGGTGGCAAAATCAATATACCCAAAGTGGACTCAGGAGCAGAGCTGAGGTCACATAGCCCATGAATCCAAACATTAGGATGGCAGCCAGGAAGTGGAGGAAGTTCTGAACTTGGAAACATTGGGTTAAAGGAAGGGGAAAAACTGAATAACTGACCACCATAGAAATAAAGGGCTCAGCATTTATGGGGAGTGAAGACTGGGAAACACCCTCAGGTGTGCTGGATCCTCCTGCCTCTGACAATAATCACAGAGTAGGGTCCTCAGGTGCTACTGTAATAGATTACGTGTTTTGGTGCCGATGAAAAGTAATTGTGTTATCATACTGCGTCTTTGTGGGTACATTATCAATGGTCATCATCAGCGACCAGTGAGGTGCGTTGTGCACCAAGATGGTGGGCATCTGAACACTTGTACAACCATGAGGACGCCAAGCTGATGCATCAGCAAGGACCACAGTGAACGCTGGGGGAGCAACCTTGGGAAAGCCCAGATTCTGGAGGGTGAGTGCCTAGGATCCAGGACACATGGCAATGAAGAAAAGAACAACAAGCAAACCAATAGAGTCCTGCCATCATATACCTCTCCATAACGGTAGCAGAAGTTATTCACCATGTAGTAAGAGGTAACCCTAACTACAAAGTAATACGAATAGGCTAATAGAGCGTGCTATACCTGTTCTACTGGGGAAGACTTGATCGAAAATACTGGCAAACCTTTATTAGATATACAGTCAGGTCCAGAAAAATTGGGACATGGACACAATTGTAACATCTTTGGCTCTATACACACCACAATGGAGTTGGAATGAAACAAACACAATGTGCTTTAACTGAAGACTGGCAGCTTTAATTTGAGGGTATGTACATCCAACTCAGGTAAATGGTGTAGGACTTACAGCAGTTTGCAGATGTGCCCCCACTTGTTAAGGGACCAAAGGTAATGGGACAACTGGCTTCTCAGCTGTTCCATGGCCAGGTGTGTGATATTCCCTCATTACCCCAATTACAATGTGCAGATAAAAGGCCCAGAGTTCATTTCAAGTGTGCTATTTGCATTTGGAATCTGTTGCTGTCAACTCTCAAGATGAGATCCAAAGAGCTGTCACTATCAGTGAAGCAAGCCATCATTAGGCTGAAGAAACATAACAAACCCATCAGAGAGATAGCAAGAACATTAGGCGTGGCCAAAACAACTGTTTGGAACATTCTCAAAAAGAAGGAAAGCACCGGTGAGCTGAGCAACACCTAAAGACCCGGGAGAGCACGGAAAAAAACTGTGGTGGATGACTGAAGAATTCTTTCCTTGAAGAAAACACCCTTCACAAAAGTTGGCCAGATCAAGAACACTCTCCAGGAGGTCGGTGTATGTGTGTCAAAGTCAACAATCAAGAGAAGACTTCACCAGAGTGAATACAGAGGGTTCACCACAAGATGTAAACCATTGGTGAGCCTCAAAAACAGGACGGTCAGATTAGAGTTTGCCAAACAACACCTAACAAAGCCTTCAACAAGCAGGAACTGAAGACAGTTGCAGTAGAGGCCTGGCAGAGCATCAACAGGGATGAAACCCAGCGTCTGGTGATGTCTATGCGTTCCAGACTTCAGGCTGTGATTGACTGAAAAGGATTTGCAACCAAGTATTAAGAAGGGAAAGTTTGATTTATGATTATTATTCTGTCCCATTACTTTTGGTCCCTTAACAAGTGGGGGCACATCTGCAAACTGCTGTAAGTCCTACACCGTTCACCGAGTTGGATGTACATAGCCTCAAATTAAAGCTGACAGTCTGCAGTTAAAGCACATTGTGTTTGTTTCATTCCAACTCCATTGTGGTGGTGTATAGAGCCAAAGATGTTACAATTGTGTCCATGTCCCAATATTTCTGGACCTGACTGTATCATCCTTAAAAGGGATGTTTCAACAGAGTCACATTGCAGGGAACCACAGGTTCACAACAAAAAGCAGGACAAATTTATATTCCAATTGTGTCAACATCAATCCAAGAGTAAACAGTGTGGGATAATTATGTGGTTCTGCCTCAAACCCAACAGTGATGAGTCAGTATCCACCTGTGACAGACCCATGTTTAAGGGGTTAATATTTCTCCGGGGATCTGTTTGTTTGGGGGTGTTGGGAAAGTCCTCCAGGGGTCTAGGCATAATGGCCGGTTACTCCAGAAGCAACTACAATTGGTCCATTAAAGCCCTGCCCCCTGATGTCTGTGTATTATTCCTCTATGTATTTAATATAGTGTCATGTTATATATATAAAGATTTTTTATGTCAAAAACAGCACCTGGTTAACGGCTCAACAACTTGAAAGTGAATTCAGAACTGTGACAGACCTGGCTTGTCTGCCTGTCCTGCTCTCTCGGCACCCCTTACCAAGATCAGTCCGGCTGTTAAATTGCTCAGGACTCAGTGCCTCGAGCAGCCTGATCTTTAGCTCCAGACCCGCTTGGTCTAATCCTCTGCCTCTTTGAATTTCCAGAAGGCCGCTCCGTGCCCTCTGAGGGTGATTGTGGGTACCCTGAATGAGACACCAGACAGGCTGTATGTTCAAACATTATCGATTGCTTTATTGAAAAACACACCAGTATTTATGCAAAGGTAACACACACTCTTTTCCTGCCCACCCCAACAGTTCTGATTGGCTGGTTACAAGACCACTTTACGTTGATGATGTGTACTTTGCTATAGTCTATTAAGCCCGTCTGTTAGATTGCAGCTGTAACATCAGCTGAACGTGCATACACAAACCTATCCAGTCTGTATCTTACAGGAAAGCGACACTCACCGATTCGATATTCGATGTGAATTCAAAGCTTAACATCCGATTCGATTCAAGTGAAAATTTGTGATTCGCAGGGCCATAATCGCAGTAGACGTGTGCGTTTAACTAATTGCATTTCATACAAATGATTTCCACAATTTTAAAGTTGTTGTTTCTCACCATGTATTTTTAGGCAATTCCTGGGTGAATCAATCATCAGCCTTTCCTCAAACTTCATCAACTACAACTTTACCCTCAACTCCTTCAGCCACAGCAATATTTTCAACTCTGTCAGCTGAACCTACTGATGTGACCTATGTTACGCGAGAGTTCAACTCAACCTTACCAGCTCCTTATCCATCGAACTCAACCATACCGGCTCCTTATCCATCAAATTCAACCATACCGGCTCCTTACCCATCCAACTCAACCATACCGGCTCCTTACCCATCCAACTCAACCATACCGGCTCCTTATCCATCCATCTCCACCATACCAGCTCCTTACCCATCCAACTCCACCATACGGACTCCTTATCCATCCAACTCAACCATACCGGCTCCTTACCCATCCAACTCCACCATACCGACTCCTTACCCATCCAACTCCACCATACCGGCTCCTTACCCATCCAACTCAACCATAACGGCTCCTTACCCGTCCAACTCAACCATACTGACTAGTTACCCATCTTACTCAACCATACCGGCTCCATACCTGTTATTAGGTAAAGTACTCAAGGTGTCGTCATTAGTATGTACAATCGAGTGAGTGACAGGTGACGTTAGCAGGAGAGTTGTCTTTAATCAACTTAATTACTTCAGCTTAAAGGAAAAAAAATCTGTTATCCTTTTTTCTAAATGACTGCAATATTTTTCAAAAGAAGAAGTCCTTAGTTGTGTGTTGGTTCATTCAATCTTTATTACTTGAAGTTCATGGAGATATAAAAATTAGACGTGTGCATTTCATATCGTCAAAATTTCATTTTCGTTTGAGATTTGCATTTCCGGTAGATTTTTCGTTTTCGAAAAATTGAATATCGCCCGTCCGAAATTACGAATCACAGTAGCACAACGAAAACTACTAAACGTAATGTTGGAAGGCAGGTTGATCCGAAAAAGATCCGAAACGATATCAAATGGAACGAAATTGATCCAAAACGATATCAGACGGAACAATAATGGTCTGAAGCGAGAAAAATGGAAAGAAAATGACCCAAAACGGAACAAAATGTTCCAAAACAGAAAAAAAAATGGAGTGAAAATTACACAAAACGAAATAAAAAAAGGGGACCAAAATTCTTTCGGTATGCTAAAAATGTTTTTTTTTTCTTTTAACATTGCAATTTACAGGATTTGCTTATAGGTTTCAATGTTAAAAAATCCCTGTTTTTATTAAATAGTTCTTAAACCGTTAGTTTTTTCACTTGCAGCAAAAAGCCATTTTGTGTATTTTTTTATGATTTTTGTTTGGCGTTTTTCAGAATTTTTTGGGTGAAAATTTTAGGTTGTCCAACTTTTTTTTAAAGAAGTAAGGCTATTTACTCCATAGGTTTCAATGTAAAAAAAATATTCACATTTCTATTAAATATTTCTTAAACAGTTTCGTTTTTTCACTTGCAGAAAAAGGGCAATTTTTTATTTTTTTAGGATATTTTTAGCATTCTTTGGAGAAATTTTAGGTTTCCTAACTTTTTTAAAGAAACAAGGCTTTTTTCCCCATAGGTTTCAGTACTTGAACAGTGATTTGAATTTAAGCAAGCATGGGATAGGCATAAGGCTATCCTAAACAAAAGATAAATCCAGGTAAAGTATCCATGTAATTGGGCGACTAGATGGGCTGAAAGGTTCTTATCTGCCGACATTTTTCTATGTTTCTAGGTTTCAATAAAAAAAAAAATATTCACGTTTTTACTAAATATTTCTTAACCTCTCTGGCGGTCTAATTTTTTTCAAAATTTCGTGTCTAAAAGCATCTCAATTTTTTTTTATAGGAAACGTTTTTTTGTACATAGTTAGCCTGTAATAATTAGGAATCACGCACTGAAATCCGTGCAATCAAGAATCCTTACTGGTAAAATCCTTTATAAATAAATAAATAAAAATAAAAATTAGTAGATACACTGAGTCTGATAAAATTTGAGACACGACATAATAATTTATTATCCCAAAAATAATTATCCAAAATAATGCAATTAAATGATATTCAATAAAATACAACAAAAAACACTGAAATCTGTCTGAAAACAAGGGTGAGACGATGTATGTTCTGTTTCTTATCCTGTAGTTCATAAACATTGCACATTGGATTATACAGTGTAATATGATTTTTTTCTAAGTTTGCTGCTGGTCCCGCCCCCTGCATCGTGTGACTCGCAGGGAGCCTTACCAGGAAGCAAGTCCCCACGATCACACTGCTGGGGACAGCCAGGAGGAGGTGAGTATGCATCCAGCCCGAGTGTGGCGGTAGTGAAATTTAACCCCGAGTCACACTCGGGAATACCACCAGGGAGGTTAAACCTTTTATTTTTTTCACTTGCAGCAAATAAGCCATTTTATTTATTTTTTAGTATTTTTTTTTGGCATTTTCCGGGATTTTGAGGGTAAAATGTTATTGTTCTTCATATATTATTTCAGCACCATGGTGAGTTTCGTAACCCTGTCCAAGGTGCTGATACTAACTGTTAGTATCAGGACTGTGGACAGGGCTATGGAACTCACCATGGTGCTGAAATAATGAATTAGGAACAATAAAATTTCACCCAAAAAAATCCCAGAAAATGCCAAAAAATCCTAAAAATAAATAAAATAGCTTTTTGCTGCAAGTGAAAAAAATTAACAGTTCAAGAAATATTTAATAAAAATGTAAATATTTTTTTACATTGAAACCTATGGCGTAAAATGCCTTGTTTCTTTAAAAAAGTTAAGAAACCTAAATTTTCACCCAAAAAATAATTAAAAAAAAAAAATAAGTAAAGAACTCTTTTACTGCAGTTAAAAAAAAAAAGATTGACGGCTGATATTTTCATTTTATTGGCAGCAATCTATTTCACATTCTGAAATAACTGATTAAAAAATTAAATAACTCTCAAAAACGAAATACTAATCAACCCAAAATACGTAAAACACATAAAAACATAAAAAATGAATATTGACCGTCCGAAATTATGAATCGGCCGAAATCACGTAATTAAGCATAAACACGAAAAACAAAGTGATCCGAAAAATGAAATAACCAATTAGAATGGAAAACGAAGTGATCCAAAAATGATATCGGACGAACCCAAATTTCGGATCGGCCTGAAATTACGGATCGCGATAAGATGACGAACAAACCGAAATGGAAAAAAAAGGCTGTTTATAATGGCCGGAAATGAAAAAGAATGGGAGGAAAAATTCCAAAACAATTTTTTTAACCCCCCGTGCACAAGTCTACTAACAATTATTTGGGGGGGGGGGTGGTCCCTCTTTTGTGTAATGCTCCTGTGATTTTTGATACATTCCCTGGAATTCACTGATAACATTGCGGTTCAATTACATAGAAACTTAGAAAATGTCGGCAGATAAGAACCTTCCGGCCCATCTAGTCGCCCAATTACATGGATACTTTACCTGGATTTATCTTTTGTTTAGGATAGCCTTATGCCTATCCCATGCCTGCTTAAATTCAATCACTGTTTTGGCCTCTACCACTTCTACTGGAAGACTGTTCCATGTATCCACCACCCTCTCAGTAAAATAATGCTTCCTGATGTTACTTCTAAACCTTTGCCCCTCTAATCTAAGACTATGTCCTCTTGTTTTGCTATTTTGTTTCCTTTTAAATATACTCCCTTCCTCTACCTTGTGGATTCCCTTTACGTATTTAAATGTTTCTATCATATCTCCTCTGTCTCGTCTTTTTTCCAAGCTGTACATGTTAAGATCGTTAAGCCTTTCCTGGTAACTTTTCTCCTTCAAGCCATACACCATTTTTGTAGCCCTTCTCTGAACTCTCTCTAAGGTGTCTATTAGGGATGAGCTGTTCGGTTCGATCTGTTCGGAGTTCACACCGAACATCGGCCGTTCGACAGATCGCGAACGTCGAACCTTTTGGGACATTCGCCAAAAGTTCGAATTATTATTATTTTTTTTTTATAAAGTATAAAAAATGCTTAAAAAATCTAGAAATAAAGAGACTCTTTACTGCAGAATATAAGCAACGGTTTATTAGATATTGAATTAAAACGGGAATATTTTTAACATTGAAGCCTATGGGATAAAACATTCTTGTTACTAAAACATCAGGCAGACACGGCCCTCTAATCAGGCACTGTAAAGGGCAGCCTGCAGGGGCCTCCCAAGGATCCCCTTGAGGAGCATGCGGCCGCCGGATGACAGAGCTGTGACTGTGCGGGCTAGCCGCCCGGGTGCATGTGGCAGAGACAGGCAGCGCAGGGAGGGAGCCACTGCACCTGCAGCCACGGCAGACCCCCCCCCCCACAACCAGGATCCAGGGAGCCCCCACTGACCACCAGGCTAAGGTAAGGCGACACATTTCTAAAAAAAATAAAATCCAAGGACATTTTTAAATGTCCCCGGGAACATAAAATATTTTTTTTTTCTTTCTCTACCTGGCTGAATGTATTTAATTATATATATTAGATACATTCAGCCAGGTAGAGGGGGGTGGCATGTTGCAAATCTTTGTGTCATCAGCAAAAAGACATACTTTTCCATTAATACCTTCTGCAATATCACTAATAAAAATATTAAAGAGAATGGGTCCAAGTACTGACCCCTGAGGTACCCACTGGTAACAAGACCTTGCGCCGAATAAACTCCATTTACCACAACCCTCTGTTGCCTGTCACTCAACCACTGCCTAATCCATTCAACAATATTGGAATCCAAGCTCAAAGATTGCAATTTATTGATTAGCCTTCTATGCGGAACAATATCAAAAGCCTTACTGAAATCTAAATAAGCAATGTCTACTGCACCACCTGTGTCTATTATTTTTGTTACCCAATCAAAAAAAATCAATAAGATTAGTTTGGCATGATCTCCCTGAGGTAAACCCATGTTGTTTCTGATCCTGTGATCTATGTGTTTTTAGATGTTCAACAATCCTTTCCTTTAACATGGTTTCCATTAATTTCCCCACTACTGACGTAAGACTAACTGGTCTATAGTTCCCCGATTTCCTCCCTACTACCCTTCTTGTAAATGGGCACAACATTTGCTAATTTCCAGTCTTCTGGGATGACTCCCGTTAACAAGGATTGGTTAAATAAATCTGTGAATGGTTTTGCTATTACACCACTGAGCTCTTTTAATAACTTCGGGTGGATCCCATCAGGCCCCATTGACTTATTTGTCTTTACTTTAGACAGCTGCTGTAGAACCTCCTCCTCTGTAAACTCATATGTAAATGTCTCTTTAGTGTTTCCTCCTAACTGAGGTCCCTTTCCTTCCTTTTCTTCTGCAAAGACTGAATAAAAATATTCATTGAGGCAGTCAGCGAGACTTTTATCCTCTTCTACATACTTTCCTTCCTTTGTTTTTAATCTAACTAATCCTTGTTTTACTTTACTTTTCTCGTTTATGTATCTAAAAAATGTTGTGTCCCCCTTTTTTAATGACTGAGCTATTTTCTCTTCTGCGTGTGCTTTGGAAGTTCTTATAAATTGCTTTGCCTCTGAGTTTTTTTTATAATTATTGAATGCTATCTTTTTGTTCTTCACTATTTTGGCCACTTCTGCAGAGTACCACAGTGGTTTCTTCCCTTTTTTGTTTTTGCTAATAAGCCGAATGCAATTGCCTGTGGCCTTCAATAATGCCTGCTTTAAATAATCCCATTTCTCCTGGACTCCCTTTAAACTCCTCCAGTCTGATAATAACTCATTAACACAAAATCTCATTTTAGACAAATCTGTTTTTTTAAAGTCTAAAACTTTTTGTTTTTGTGTGGTGCGGCTCCATCCCTGTTCTTATATTAAACCACACTGACTGGTGATCACTAGATCCCAAATTTTCACCTACATGTATTGAAGTTATACATTGTATACACTCTAAATTGATGCAGAAAAAAAAAAAAAGAAGGGGGAGAGGTGAAGCGCCCACCGGAAAAGTGTCTATCCCACTCGCTGAATGCTGTGTATGGGGGTTTCTCTAAATACCCGAGTGGCAATTGAATAAACAGAAATACAACACAGCGCTTAAAAAGACCAAAGTCCAAATAAGACAGTGGGGTAGACACCCAATATGTCCACAGGCAGAAGTCGCTATCTTTAGGAGTAGATCTTCTCAAAAGTACAGATGCAGTATGAACTGTAAGGAGGAAACACAAAAAGGAGGGACCAAAATTACGCAGTATGTCAGTACTCAGAATGAAAGTAATGCGTATCGGTGGTAAACTCACATTCTGTGGAGCCTACAACCGGCTCTTAGGAATAAAGCGGGCTGGGACTTTATTTCAGGTGCCCATAAGACCTCCAAATGACTTCTCCGGAAATCTCCAAAGATGGGAACACTTGCAACATCCGGGTTTTGGCCACACAGCAGCAGTATGGGTTCTGCGTTAATGAATATGGCCCAACATGGAAAACAGAACAGTAACAGGATCAAGATGCCTCTTTGTAAAATTGTTCCAACACGTTTCATATTTTTACCTCCATATGTCTGAGATATAAGCGTATCACACGCAGCAGACAAGCCTGTACCAATTGATAATCCAATTACATTAAAGACAGAAGTAGCAAGGGAAACTGAATCCAATTCGATCTTGCCCAAATGTCCACAGAAAATTGCACTTACTAAGGTCATAAGGAATGTTGATATTTGAGTTAGGTACTGGGTAATCTTTTTAGGACTAACCAACTGCCCTTGGGTAGCAGTCTGGAAGAGCTGAAAAATTTGCACTTTACCAGGATAATGTGCAAGTCTGAAGCTTCACCCGGGTAATCTGACGACTATTCACAGCTTCACCTGGGTAATCTGCAGAGCATCCAACCCCGCTTGGGTAAAAGTGAATTTTGCTATTATGTGCCAGCAAGCCTGGAGTTCTGTGCATTCCACACCTCACTCTTTCAAATGCAATCTTTTTCATGAAAAAAAAATGAAAAAGATTGCATTTGAAAGAGTGAGGTGTGGAATGCACAGAACTCCAGGCTTGCTGGCACATAATAGCAAAATTCACTTTTACCCAAGCGGGGTTGGATGCTCTGCAGATTACCCAGGTGAAGCTGTGAATAGTCGTCAGATTACCCGGGTGAAGCTTCAGACTTGCACATTATCCTGGTAAAGTGCAAATTTTTCAGCTCTTCCAGACTGCTACCCAAGGGCAGTTGGTTAGTCCTAAAAAGATTACCCAGTACCTAACTCAAATATCAACATTCCTTATGACCTTAGTAAGTGCAATTTTCTGTGGACATTTGGGCAAGATCGAATTGGATTCAGTTTCCCTTGCTACTTCTGTCTTTAATGTAATTGGATTATCAATTGGTACAGGCTTGTCTGCTGCGTGTGATACTCTTATATCTCAGACATATGGAGGTAAAAATATGAAACGTGTTGGAACAATTTTACAAAGAGGCATCTTGATCCTGTTACTGTTCTGTTTTCCATGTTGGGCCATATTCATTAACGCAGAACCCATACTGCTGCTGTGTGGCCAAAACCCGGATGTTGCAAGTGTTCCCATCTTTGGAGATTTCCGGAGAAGTCATTTGGAGGTCTTATGGGCACCTGAAATAAAGTCCCAGCCCGCCTTATTCCTAAGAGCCGGTTGTAGGCTCCACAGAATGTGAGTTTACCACCGATACGCATTACTTTCATTCTGAGTACTGACATACTGCGCAATTTTGGTCCCTCCTTTTTGTGTTTCCTCCTTACAGTTCATACTGCATCTGTACTTTTGAGAAGATCTACTCCTAAAGATAGCGACTTCTGCCTGTGGACATATTGGGTGTCTACCCCACTGTCTTATTTGGACTTTGGTCTTTTTAAGCGCTGTGTTGTATTTCTGTTTATTCAATTGTATACACTCTGCTTACAAACAAAATGTTGCACTAGTGAAGGTAAAAGGAGTTTAAATTCTACCCTTGTTTCATGTACAAGAAATGACGCACTTTAATCCCTCAGATATCCTGTACCCGTATGACCCGGAGCATGACGCCGCGACCCCAACATCCGACGATGGTTCATCACCACAAATAAGTTTCCCCAGTCCTTTCCCAGTGTTTGGAAATTTTTACCGGCACATATATGTGAGTATGTCTGAGAGGTTTTACTGATTTGTGTCTTATCGGCCCCCCTGGACAAGCCCACCAGGTGACTAAGTACACAGGCAGTTACTGCAGGGGGCATAATGTGGGGGAGGCTTTCTTCTTACTGTGAGGTCTTCTGCAGCCTGCAATGATTGTCTAAGTCTAGTGGTAATCTTAAAGAGGGTAATTCAAGACGTGCTGGTGTTAGCCCAAAACGTAAAGAAAACAGCGAAAATTGACATTTTACACCAGCAACCAACGTCGGCGCCAGCGATCCACAAAAAGGAAATCCAAACCGAGGCATGTAACAGATCTCTGCCCGGACAGGGTCACATCTGTCAAATGCTGCTTCCTCACTGGACACCCAGGTTCTCCTCGTGACTCTCGCGCCTTCCTCCAGTATGCCTTCTTCCAGCAGCAAGTTAAGAACAGGTGCATGTAGAGAGTCTGACTAGCACTAGGGATGAGCCGAACACGCCCGGGTTCGTACCAGAACTTTCCAAATGTTCGAATCCGAATCCGAACCCGAACTCAATACAAGTCAATGGGGCTGAAAATTCGGTTTTCAGAGTGCCCTCCAAGAGGGCATATATTCTAGATATTTGCCATAAAAGGTGTATGGGGTCTGGGTAGTGCCCTGGGGGACAGGAAACAAGGACAAAAAGTTTTAAAAAAACGTTGTTAAAGGGACAGAGAGTTTTCCATGAAATAATGAAATAAGGGTTAAAAATAAAAACCAAAAATTCCTTCAAATATCGTGCCTAGGAGGTCCCCATAACCTGCCCGTGAAGTGGCGGATTTCTAGTATGTATAGAAACACTTAAAAACAAAAAAATACGTTTCAAATGACGGTAAATGCTTTTCCTTTAATCTATCCATAAACAACTGCTTGGGGCGGCATTCTGTATGAAAAGAGGAGACATTTTCAGACACGCAGAAAAAGTTTAGTGATTTTTTTGGCTAAATTATTGTGAAACTTATGCAGACTTTGGATGAAAGTAACAAAAGGTGCTTTAATATTGGGCCTTTAGCGTCGGCAACAGTGCCGTCACACCGTAACCCCTCTGAGGATATGAATCTGATACAGGCGTCAGTGGCAGTGCACCCAAATATTGTGCTTTTGGTGCCAGACTGCCAGCAAGTACTATCATACAGTAACCCCTCTGTAGAATTGTGGAAGAGTGCAGGTGCAGGGTTGGACCCTGCTGTTCAAAAAATTAAAATGATATAAATCTGGCACAGGCGTCAGTGCAGCCAAATATTGTGCTTTCATGGCAGCAAGTGCATTCACACCGACCGTAACCCTTTTGTGGTATTGTGGAAGAGTTCAGTGCTGGAGGTTTTGTGCATGCAGAAGACATCCCCGATCTATTCCGTTACGTCAGCATCAGGAGATTGATAACTGCTGATCCAGGACTGATTAATTTTTATAAATGTCAGCCGGTCTACAGAGTCGGTGGACAGACGCACTGTTTTGTCTGTGACAAAACCTCCAGCGGCACTGAACGTCCTTTCAGAAAGCACGCTGGATGAAGGGCAACCTATTAGCTGCATAGCATATTGGCTAAGTTCTGACCAGTGATCCAATCTCAACACCCAGTAAGCCAGTGGATCATCTGCTGGAAAAGTATCCAGGTCTGCCCTTGCCCCTAGGTAGTCCTGCACCATATGGTGAAGATGCTGGCAATGGGGTGCCTACATTTGACGTCCCTGGGCGTCGTGGACTAAAAAATTTAAAAATGCATCAGTCAAGCGGCCCTGGCCTTCACCACTATTCCTCTGATCATCCAGCCTCAGAAGCACGTTTGTCATCACTTTGGTAACCTACCAGTGCCTGGAAAGTTTTTACACAAGTGTCGCTTTAGAGCGTCCTCAAGTTTTTTCATCCTGTGCTCCTCTGTGCGGGCAGGATGAGCTCTGCAACTTTACCCTTGTATCGTGGATCAAGAAGGGTTGCCAACCAAGTAATGATCCCACTCCTTGATAGCACGAATCCTGGGGTCCTTTAGCAGGCTTTGCATCATAAGGGAGCCCATGCAGCGTAGTTTGGAGGTGGCATTAGCTTCCGAGTCTTCCTGGTCAATGAGGATGACCGTATCGTGCACTTCCTCCTTCCAGCCACGCACTAGCCCTTGTGTTTCTGGGCACACAAAACCCTCCATTGAGGAATCCCCACCTTCAATGCCCCCACTACTTAAATATTCCTCCTCCTCCTCATCCTCCTCCTGTCTGATCTGAGTAGGACCCGCTGCAATGCTGTCTGCGGAAAGACTGGGGCCTTGAGAGCTAGGGAAGGCCTCCTCTTCCTCCCGCTGCTCTGCCTCTAGAGCCACATCTATAATTCCCTGCAGAGTGTGCTCCAGCAGGAACACTAAAGGAATTGTGTCACTGATGCATGCACTGTCCCTGCTCACCATCCTCGTTAAATCCTCAAATGGTGATAGTAAAGTGCATGCATCCTTGATCATCAGCCACTGCGGGGGGGGGAAACAAGTTGACCTGAACCTGTCCTTGTGCCATACTCACACAGGTACTCGTTGATGGCCCTCTGCTGCTTGTGCAGATGCTGCAGCATTGCTAATGTCGAGTTCCACCTGGTGGGCATGTCACAGATCAGACGGTTTGTGGGAAGGTGGAATTCTCTTTGAATTTCTGCCAGGCGAACGCTTGCTGGTAATGACCGTATGAAGTGGCTGCAGACTTTTCTGGCCTGGCTGAGAAGCTCTGGCAGCCCTGGGTACTTGGTTAGGAAACGCTGTACCACTAGATTTAGGATGTGTGCTAGGCATGGTACATGCGTCAATTTACCCTTGCGTTGGGCGGAGAGATGGTTGATGCCATTATCGCAGACGATCATTCCCAGCTGAAGCTGGCATGGTGTTAACCATCTCTGCACCTGCCCTTGCAGAGCTGACAGAATTTCTGGCCCGGTGTGGCTCCTGTCCCCTAAACAAACCAGCTCAAGCACAGTATGTGTAATGCAGGGTTTGAGTCCCCTGTGAAGTGTGAGTATGGAACCCAATGGCAAGCTGCGGGTAAGGAAATCAGGAGACAATGGAGAATAAAGCAATCTTTAGTGAATCATGAATAGTAACTGAAGTCCAGAAAATACTACAGTCAAAAGGTCGGAGTGGAATTCGTAAAGCAAGTCCCAGAAAAGAACAAACGGGTAATAACGAGGATGATGGCGTAGTCGGTGGCACAGTCCGGGTCGAAGGGTTGAAGAAGGTGGCGTAGTCGGTGGCACAATCCGGGTCGAAGGGTTGAAGAAGGCGGCGTAGTCGGTGGCACAATCCGGGTCGAAGGGTTGAAGAAGGCGGCGTAGTCGGTGGCACAATCCGGGTCGAGGGTTGAAGGCAACGTGGTCAAGGAATACGAGGAGTACTAGGAAACTGAGGCGGAAGGCACAGTAGAACCTGGTTAATGTGCTGGGAAGGAAGGCGGATTTAAATAGGGTTCATAGGAACATGGGAAATATCTTTCACCTGGGCATTGTAGGTGGAGTTGAGGTACCTGAATCTTTGGTAGGTCAAATGGAGGTATACGAGGATCTCCAGAACAGGTGTCAAGCAGTACCCCTAATCGGCCAGCCGAGGGCGCCAGAGTACCAGCGGAATATGCTGGCGCTTTATAAATAAAGAATAATAATAATAATAATAATTACTTAGGAGAGTTTGTTCTCGCGCGTGCGCACTCTCCTCTTCAGTACTCAGATTCAGCCGGCGGCGTGGGGCGTCTCCTGGCTCTCCCTCCCCATCCTGCGGACCAGGAACTTGGAGCAATGCGCCACGAGGGCTCTCAGGTGAGTAGAGCACCTCTCCCAGCATGGCGGTCCGGACCGGGAGTGGGCCGTGGAGCGGGGCATGACAGGACCCCCCACCAAGGCGTGACCCCTGTGTGCGCCTCACCGATGGCTTGGAGGGGTAACGAAGGTGAAAAGCACGAACCTTTGCTGGAGCATGAATATTGGCGTCAGGTTCCCAGGATCGGTCTTCGGGGCCGTAACCCTTCCCGTGAACTAGGTATTCCAACTTGCCATAACGAAGCCGGGAATCCAGGATCTTTGAAACCTCGTATTCCTCTTCTCCGGACACGGGCGTGGCCGGGTCAGTGTGACGTCCAGGAAAAGGATTTTCACGCCAAGACTTTAGGAGGGAGATATGAAAAACAGGGTGAATCCTGTAGGAGGAAGGAAGAATTAAATGAGCAGCCACAGGATTGACCATTTTGAGGACCTGGAACGGGCCAATGAAGCGAGGCCCCAGTTTCTTAGACGGGCAGTCTAATCGGAGATGGTCAGTGGACAGCAACACTTTGTCTCCGGGTGCGTATTGCGGAGCTGGTCTTCGGTTACGGTCTGCATACTTCTTTTGGTTGTCTTGAGCCAGTTGTAGTTGTTGGCGTAATGTCCGTAACTGGAGGCGTAGGGGTCTTAGTCGGTTTGATACTTCAGGAACAGGAGTGTTGAGAGGTATGTCGGGTAGAATATCAGGATGGTATCCATAGTTGGCATAAAAAGGAGAAAGGTGAGTTGACGAATGTACCTGGTTATTATAGGCGAATTCAGCGAGCGGCAAAATGTCCACCCAGTCATCTTGGAGATGTGTGGTGTAACAGCGAAGTTACTGTTCCAGTGTCTGGTTCGTCCGTTCGGTTTGACCGTTGCTCTGGGGATGAAATGCAGAAGAGAGACACCTAGTAATTTTTAGGCTACGACACATCTGAGACCAGAAGCGAGAAGTGAATTGGGATCCTCTGTCTGAGGGATGCCATGAAGTCGGAACATTTCTCTGATAAAGACGGTAGCCGTGTGAGCAGCGGTAGGGAGGCCCATCGCTGGTATGAAGTGGGCCATCTTGGTACAGCGGTCCACCACTACAAAGATAGTTGTGTGTTGACGTGAGGGAGGTAGGTCCACGATGAAATCCATCGAGAGGTCTTTCCATGGATGTAGTGGAAGCGCCAGGGGTTGTAGAAGACCAGCAGGACGAACTCGTGGTTGTTTGTTACGTGCACAGACAGGACAGGAAAGGACAAAGGCGGCAACGTCCTTCTTGACGGATGGCCACCAAAAGTATCATTGTACGGCGTTTATGGTCTTCTTGACACCCCCATGTCCGTAAGCTGGGATATCGTGTGCATGTTGTAGTACTCGTAGACGAGTCTCAGGAGGCGCATATATCTGTTTCTCGTGGTACAGGAATCCTTCGATGGGAACGAGTCCCTGGATGTTAGTTGGTGGATGTCGACTGTGCCTTCGTATATGTTCCATTAGAGTGTCTTTTGTGGCACAGAAGAAGCCACCAGGCAGGATAGTGTCGTTTGGGATTGCGGTAGTGGGGGTACTGGAGTCGTACTGACGGGAGAGGGCATCCGCTTTTCCACTTCTTGTTCCAGGTCGATATGTGATGAGTAGCGAGAAACGAGAAAAAAAAAGTGCCCACCTGGCCTGTCGGGGTCGGAGTCTTTTGGCGGTACGGAGATATTCCAGGTTGCGATGGTCAGTGAAAACTGTTACCGGATGTGTTGCTCCTTCGAGAAGGTGTCTCCATTCTTCGAGAGCGTTTTTAATCGCTAGCAACTCTTTCTCACCTATGTTGTAGTTTCGTTCGGCAGAATTGAGGCGTCTGGAGTAAAAGGCTACCGGATGCAGGAGTTTCTTGTCCCCGGATTTCTGGGATAAGATTGCTCCTAAAGCAATGTCGGAGGCATCTGTCTCTAAGTAGTATGGAAGGTGAATCTCAGGCTGTTTTAGAACGGGTGCTTGGGTGAAGCTCTCCTTAAGTCTTTCGAAGGCCTGCTGAGCCTCCGTAGACCATTGAAATCGCACGTCCTTTTTGGTTAGTGATGTAATGGGTGCGCTAAGGTGTGAAAAGGATCGGATGAAGCGTCGGTAGAAGTTGGCAAACCCCATGAATTGTTGGACCGCCTTTTTGTCTTTGGGTGTTGGCCAATTGAGGATAGCCTTGACCTTGGTTTTATCCATCTCGACGTGCCCTGGTGACAGGATGTATCCCAGAAACTCGATGGATGGTGTTTCGAAGGTGCTTTTTTCGATCTTTCCATATAATTTGTGTTGGCGGAGGCGAGACAGGACGAGTCGGACATGTTGTTCGTGCTCTTGGAGAGAACGGGAGAATATCAGTAGATCATCCAAGTAAATCACCAGGAAGGTATCCAGGATGTCACGAAAGATATCATTGAGAAAGTGTGAAAGGGGCAGGGTGCGAGCAGGCGAAGCTTGACAGCGAACGGCATGACGCGATACTCAAAGTGACCGTATCGAGAACGGAAGGTGGTTTTCCACTCGTCCCTCGTCTCATTCGCACCAAATTATAGGCTCCTCGGAGATCGATTTTAGTGAAGATACAAGCATCCTTCACTCGATCCAGTAGCTCGGGGATCAGTGGTAACGGGTAACGGTTACGTACCGTGATTGCGTTCAATGCTCTGTAGTCAACACATGGTCGGAGTCCACCTTCTCTTTTCCCAACAAAAGAAGATACCGGCCCCGGCAGGTGAAGTGGAGTGGCGTATGAATCCTTTTTGGAGCCCGTCTTCAATATGCTCCAAGGATTTGGATTCAGGAACGGACAAGTTGTAAATGCGCCCATGGGGTATGGGTGCTCCCGGAAGGAGGTCGATAGGGCAATCGTATTCTCTGTGTGGGGGTAGCGTGTCAGCCCCTTTCTTCTCAAACACATCTTGGAAGTCCGAATATTTGACCGGTAGTTCAGAAGCTGGGTTGGTAGAAAAACCGATCTTTTCGGTGGTAGACCCGTTCATACAGAAGTGTTGACACTGATGAGAGGGAAAAGAGACGGTATTGGAGGACCAGTCGATGGAAGGGTTGTGGGTACGGAGCCAAGGAAGCCCTAAAACCAGAGGGAACAAAGGGGAAGGTACAATGTCCCATTGAAGATGCTCTTGGTGGTTGGTTCCGATGAGCAGCAACAGAGGAGTGGTTTCATGGGTGATGGGACCGGTACGTAGAGTGCTTCCGTCGACCATTTGTAAAGGTGTGGGGTTCGTCTTTGGTCGTGTAGGAACCGCTAGGGAGGTAGCGAGGGTGAGATCGAAGAAGTTGTTACTAGCTCCGGAGTCTATGATGGCGGACACGTTCACACTTCTATCTCCCCACTGCAGGATGACAGGAATAGTCAGATGAGCGGAGGTAGAACCAAATACACATTGTAGTGAAGTTAAGGAAGGATGGTTCTTACCTCCGTCGGAAGGAAGCGGTGGTCGTATAGGGCAGCCACGTGGGAAATGACCGGGCTGACCGCAGTACAGGCAGAGGTTTTGAGTGCGCCGTCTGCTTCGTTCAGCAATCTCCATAGGTTCGGGGAGTGACGGAGTGGAGTTGGGAGGTCTGACAGAGGTCGTAGAGGGAGTTTCAGACCGCTGGGCAGGTAAGGAAGGAGCGGCGGCCATTCTCTCCTGACGTCGTTCTCTGAAACGTTGGTCCAGGGTTAGAGATTGCAGGATCATGGAGTCCAATGTTGTGGGTACCCCTATTCGGGCCAGTTCATCCTTTAGTTGATCAGAGAGGCCGTGACGGAAATGATCTCTAAGACCTACGTCGTTCAGGCCTGTATCTGCAGCCACAGCTCAAAATTCGGAGATGTAGTCCTCCACTGGTCGTCATCCTTGTCACAGATGCCGAATGGTGAATAATGCGGTTGAGGAACGCAGAGGGTCATCATAAATGGGGTTCATGGCTTGGACAAAGGAATTCCAGGAGGATAGAAGAGGGCTCCTTTCACGTAGGAGTTGAAAGGCCCAGTCCTGTGGAGCTCCGGACATCAACGAGATGGCTGAACGCACCATCACGGAGTCGGATCCATAAGTACGGGGACAAAGAGAGAACATAAGTTCACACAGGCGGTAATAAAGGTGCGGTACCTTGTGCGATCACCGGAAAACCGTTCAGGTGCGTTGGCTCTGGGTTCTGGAGTGAGGAATTCGGCTTGTTGGATGGTGGAGCCGGAGGGTGAAGGAGGTAGTGCCGTGGCCTTGGCACGACTTCTCTCTCTGTGGAGCAGGGTCTCTTGGCTGGTCTGTAGGGTCTGCACCATCTTGGCTAGGGCGGCCATCTGTTCAGTGAGAATAGCAAGATCTTGAGCTGTGCTTGCGGGTTCCATGAGGAACCAGGTTCTTCTGTAATGCAGGGTTTGAGTCCCCTGTGAAGTGTGAGTATGGAACCCAATGGCAAGCTGCGGGTAAGGAAATCAGGAGACGATGGAGAATAAAGCAATCTTTAGTGAATCATGAATAGTAACTGAAGTCCAGAAAATACTACAGTCAAAAGGTCGGAGTGGAATTCGTAAAGCAAGTCCCAGAAAAGAACAACGGGTAATAACGAGGATGATGGCGTAGTCGGTGGCACAATCCGGGTCGAAGAAGGTGGCGTAGTCAGTGGCACAATCCGGGTTGAAGAAGGTGGCGTAGTCGGTGGCACAATCCGGGTTGTTAGAGATTATTGACTTCTTTAATAGGTCAGGGATATATTAATTATGACGTATATTTTTCTTATTGTAGATATATATAGATATATATATATTATTGACAGTGCCTCCAATACCAGTGGTATAAATTGGTATTTAACCCCTAAAATAGGGATTAATAACCAATCAATGAATATACGTTTTAACAAATATATGGCGCGCTATCCCGAGTTCTTTTGATGCTATCTAGATATTTTTAAACACAATAAAATCAATAAAGATGATATGAGACTGCGTAACGGTAAAACAATTCAAACCAAAATTTATTCACACGTCAAATTTCATACAATCATATGTTATCAACGGATTAGCAAAATACAATTTACAAGTGATTATAGATTGTGATTAGTAGCGATACTGCGACACGCAATAATCTAATGGACAAATATTTTAGGTTTATAGACCGCACCACAGATATACATGCCTCAGCTCTTAAACACCACTCTATTCTAATCACTTAAACCTTTACCATTATAAACCACCAATCCACCTGGCTAAGCTAATAAACACTAACAGTTACTGGGTCATCACCTGCAGCACAATTTATTATTGTGGGGGCCTATTCACTAAATGCAACTTCCTTCAGGGAGATACATAACACACTCGATAGGTAGACTATCTCTTCCACAGATCAATCACAGCACTTCTTCAATCGAAAGGGCTGCAAGATGGATATGGAAGGAGTTTATGCTGGTTTTACGAATGGGACTGACGGCACTTGACATATAAAAGCTATTTCACGGTCCCAGTGTTTCTCACTATAGGTTATATAATTGATCTTTAAGATGTCCACAACCAGTATTCTTGGAATACAAATAATTCACTAAATTATGGCTCAAGTATTCAGCCGGGAATAGTTTCTTCCTAGCAATCCTCTGCAGGGACTGGAAGGTTGAATTACTATTCTACCGAGGAAGCTCAAACAGCAAAATAATTTTTATATTCCTTTAGTTTGTGTGACATCTAAAGTAGGGACTATGCAATTAGAAAATAGATATCAAGTTATTCAGGCATTACATTATACCATCTGGTTAGTGAAGATAGAGTGGTGGAAAGATTAGGGTGTGGTCGCGTCTTTAAGGGGCGGCTGATGATAATTGCCTTTTCTCCCCTCCAAGCGTCCCTCAGGTCTCTCCCCAAGCTTTTCTCCAGTGTGTGTTGATCCTTCTGCTCTGGAGTGTCCCCTCTATATAGTGGTCTTCCACCCCAGTTTTAGATCTAGCCCATCAATATGTGGCCTCATTTGATTGGAGGATATATATATTCATCAACTCCAGGGGTCTGTCCAGGTGTTATATTACCTGGCCAGCAAATGGCGCTCTCAGATCATCCATCAACCTTCTGCAGGAATTAATTTATGTGTTTGGCCAATCTTTTACTGGTTTGGGGTCTTTTATTCCTATATCCCGGACTCCATAGATTTTGTTAACAAATCAAAATTTATTTCTATTGTGGCATCGCCGGCATACTTCGCCACGGCGTGTGTGCATCTCATCCCCCTTTACTTATATCCACAGGGATGTGTATGTGAGGGGACATACATTCATTCATTCGTGGTATCGTCTTTAACATTCACACTTTACCCGACTTAATCGGCTTCATGCGGGTTAGTACACCAGACATTTGTAATAATCAACTGAATGTGGTAGGGCCTCTGTTTTTATAAGATGCCAAGGTTATCTATTCTAACTGACCACATAAATTAAATATTCAAATACCATATAGTGTTAGATCATATCGCCGAATAGCATAGCATTACAAGCTGGTTTTATCCAAGCCATTTAACTTCGTTTTTTTTTTTTCTTTATTGGGCAACCCTTTGTTCAATGTTTACGTGGCTTTCAGAGATCTGACGAAATAAACACAATACTGAGATCTCTATCTTATGGTAAGATCAGTTGTCATTGGGTTCCCTTACTTTTAAACCATTTGATCTAACATCTGTTTGTTTATTTTATTTAGACCGTCTTTGATCAATGTTAAATGTCATTTCTTGTATGCGTAACAATAACGAGTTTAGCTTATCTATTGTCTTTAGAACGCATATTCTTGTTTGTCTGTGAAGCAATCGCTGGCCCCAAATTTAAACATTCCTGCATTATAGAAATTTCATATCTGAAAAGGTCTGACAGGGTCAAGGGTTGAAGAAGGCGGCGTAGTCGGTGGCACAATCCGGGTCGAAGGGTTGAAGAAGGCAGCGTAGTCGGTGGCACAATCCGGGTCAAGGGTTGAAGAAGGCGGCGTAGTCGGTGGCACAATCCGGGTCGAGGTTGAAGGCAACGTGGTCAAGGAATACGAGGAGTACTAGGAAACTGAGGCGGAAGGCACAGTAGAACCTGGTTAATGTGCTGGGAAGGAAGGCGGATTTAAATAGGGTTCATAGGAACATGGGAATATCTTTCACCTGGGCATTGTAGGTGGAGTTGAGGTACCTGAATCTTTGGTAGGTCAATGGGAGGTATACGAGGATCTCCAGAACAGGTGTCAAGCAGTACCCCTAATCGGCCAGCCGAGGGCGCCAGAGTACCAGGTTTTGTATTACTTAGGAGAGTTTGTTCTCGCGCGTGCGCACTCTCCTCTTCAGTACTCAGATTCAGCTGGTGGCGTGGGGCGTCTCCTGGCTCTCCCTCTCCATCCTGCGGACCAGGAACTTGGAGCAACGCGCCACGAGGGCTCTCAGGTGAGTAGAGCACCTCTCCCAGCATGGCGGTCTGGACCGGGAGTGGGCCGTGGAGCGGGGCATGACAGTATGGCATCTTTTTGCTTGAGCCATTGCGTAGCCCCTGCCACGCGTCGGTTTAACTGCCACTTCGTCAGAGACAGAGAAGGAGGAGGAGGAAGAGGTGGTGGAGCAGACAGACCTCATACAAGCAGCTTTCTGGAGGCGTGGTGGATGAACAAGCTCCAGCACAGAGCCCCGTCTTGGATCCCTCCCAACTGCAATCAGAGTTACCCGGTGTGCCGTGAAGGAAATGTAACAACCCCGTCCATGCTTGCTGGACCACGTGTCTAAAGTCACATGCACCTTGTTGCTGACTGCCTTTCCCAATAACTGGATAACATTGTCTTCCATGTGCTGGTATAGTGCTGGAATGGCCTTGCGTGAAAAGTAATGGCATTTTGGAACCTGCCACTGTGGTACAGCACATTCAGCAAATTCACGGAAGGGAGCAGAATCCACCAGCTGGAAAGGCAGCAGCTGCAATGCGAGTAATTTTGCTAAGCTGGCATTTAGACGCTGTGCTTGGGGATGGTTGGGACTATATTTTTTCTTACGCTGCAGCAGCTGCGGCAACGTAATCTGACTGCATAAATCTTCAGCTGATGGGATGCTGTCACATTGTGAGGAAGGAGCTGGTACATCCATTACTGTAGCATCATCCCTGTCAGTGGAGGTTGTAGGCAATGACATGGCAGGACATACAGTGGGGGTAGAGACAGATGAGGAGGAGGAGGAGGACCTACGCAAAGTTTTGCGTCAACGGGATATGTGGCAGGTGTTCATATGACGCCTCAAGCACGTGGTACCCAAGTGTCCAGTGTCTTTCCCACGCTTCAGCCTCATCTGACAGATTACAAATAGCAACGGTGCGCTCTGCTGCACATTTCTTAAAGAACTCCCAGACAACAGAGTTCCTGCATGTGTTCTTTGAGACAACAGCGCTCTGCACCGGAGCAGCTCTGACATGTAATGCCTTGGACTGGCTAGTGCTACGGTTGGTCATAGAGGATGTTGTGCCTCGTGTTTGCTGTGCCGCCTCCTCCTCCCCCTCCTCCTCACTTGATTCCTCTGTTCGATCTGGCACCCAGGTGGAGTCAGTGACCTCATCATCAATGTCATCTTCATCCCCTATCTCCTCGTCACTGGAGCCAACTTGGCAGTATACTGCAGCTGCTGGGGCAACATGAATGCCAGTTATTTGTGTGTCATCACTGGCACCCCCTTCCTCTAGGTTGATTATACTCCCTTCCTCAACCTCAGAGATTGAATCAGAGCACTGTACTTGCTGCGCATCCTCAAGCAGCATGTCACTGTCATTGTAGTCAAACAATTCAGCTGACTCCTCCGTGTGTGATAGCGAGGCTACGGCAGGAGTAGCTGTGGACATGGAGGCTGCATTAGATGTTTTGTCAGCTGAGGTGGACTGTAAGCACTACAAGCCTGGCTAGCAGAGGACTCGGAGGATGAGGATGGCCTGGTTAGCCAATCCACCAAATCCTCAGTATGTTGCTGCTGCTTAAGATGCCCAGCACCAGTTAGAAAGGACAAGCCACGTCCACCACGTCCAGAGCCACGTCCACCACGACCAGAGGCACAGCCTCCCGACACAGGGGCTGCTTGCCCTCTTATCTGTGTCTGGGAGCGTCTGCCTGTCCTTTTTGTGCTTTCAGACATAGTGAGTGATATATAGATTAAATATATACAGAACTCTGATTCAACTCTGGTATAAAGATTAAAGATTTACAGAACTCTGGAATAACTCAGTGAGACACCCTGATAGCTGGCAGCCAGTGACAAGACACAGATTACAATTCCATCCTATAAATCAGTGAGACCCCCTTGATGGGTGGCAGTGAGAAGCCACAGATTACAAATCTCAGAAACCTCCTATAAATCAGTGAGACCCCCTGATGGGTGTCAGCCAGTGAGAACACACGGATTATAACAATTCCCAAATATTTTGTAGAAATTAGTGACCCCCAAAATACTTGCTGGCAGTGACAAGACACAGATCACCGCAATTCCCAAATGTTTTGTAGAAATTTGTGACCCCCCAAAATACTTGCTGGCAGCCAGTGACAAGACACAGATCACCGCAATTCCCAAATGTTTTGTGGAAATTTGTGAGACCCCCAAATTACTTGCTGGCAGTGACAAGACACAGAAGATCACCTCAATTCCCAAATGTTTTGTAGAAATTTGTGAGACCCCCAAAATACTTGCTGGCAGTGACAAGACACAGAAGATCACCTCAATTCCCAAATGTTTTGTAGAAATGAGACCCCACCCCCCCAGTAGCGTGGCAGACCGGCAGTAAGAACACACAACAACAATCTCCTATGAAATCTCCTCTCAAATGCATGGTGAAGCCGTGCGTGGAAACCTTATATAGTGTGCTGCAGGACGTAGCTCTGTGAGGCCGTGATTGGCATACTGTTGAACCTGTCTTGCACCAGACCTGTGGTCAGGTGCAAGGCTGTAGCCAATTACAAGCTTTAGGCCAGTGGGAAAGTGCATTGTGGTCCATTGTGATGCATTGTGGTCGAACATGCGCCGAACACCCGGAAATGTTCGGAGTTCGCGAGCAGACCGAACAGGCTAAGTTCGGCCCGAACCGAACAGCTCATCCCTAACTAGCACCCCAAAACTAAGCTGAAGCTGTAAACCTGGAGCCTTTCGTTGGCACAGCAAGCAGACGATGGCTGCTCCCCAACAACATGAGCCGTGACTTCAAGTTTGGTCAGAATAGAACTGTCTATTCACAGAGACAAACAGATACAGTCA
>RXON01003094.1:0-30748 GCA_009667805.1 Leptobrachium leishanense
TGTTTAACCCCTCTCCTTGCTGGATTGGAACGGGGGCAGCACTTTACATGTGCTGACTGAGCAAGGAATGTGATCCTGGGGTGGTCAGCGATGGGGATCCTGACAATGACCTGGGGGCAAATCCATGACCTGGGGGCAAATCCATGAGCTGGGGGCAAATCCATGAGCTGGGGGAAAATCCATGAGCTGGGCAAATCCATGACCTGGGGGCAAATCCATGACCTGGGCAAATCCATGAGCTGGGGTAAATCCATGAGCTGGGGCAAATCCATGAGCTGGGGGCAAATCCATGTGTGAGCTGGGGGCTCTCTGCTCCTCTAGATTGTAAACTCCTGGGTGCCCTCTGCTCCTCTAGATTGTAACTCCTGGGTGCCCTCTGCTCCTCTAGATTGTAAACTCCTGGGTGCCCTCTGCTCCTCTAGATTGTAAACTCCTGGGTGCCCTCTGCTCCTCTAGATTGTAAACTCCTGTGAGCCGGGCCCTCTGCTCCTCTAGATTGTAAGCTCCTATGAGCCGGGCCCTCTGCTCCTCTAGATTGTAAGCTCCTGTGAGCCGGGCCCTCTGTAAATTCTCGTGAGTCGGACTCTCTGCTAAAACACCTTATTTTCTGTCAGTGCCCCTCCCGAGACTAGTCTCTGGATCCGCCCCTGGTTAATGGTCAGATTATAGGACAAATGGAAAGAGACAAACATGAAGAAATAGCACAGAGAGACACAAATGAGGGTGAGGCACAGGGACAGACATAAGGCACAGGGACAGACATGAAGCACAGGGACAGACATGGAGCACAGGGACAGACATGAGGCACAGGGACAGACATGAGGCACAGGGTGAGAGAGGGACAGACTGTATCAGACTCCTGTTCCCTGGCTGTGTACCTGCGTTATTAGCGCTGCCTAGAATTGCTCAGTCGCCGGATCAATGTTACCCAGGTAATCCAGATACAGCCAAGGCTTGGTATAGATACAGCACGAGACAGATAAAACAATGAACACAAACAGCTTATACATATGTCTATAAACCAGCCCCACAGACAGCCACCTGAACAATAACAACACAATGTATAATGACAACTCTGGGAGATTACATGTGTATGGGTGTTGTCTGTGTGCAGTGTATACATGTGTATGAGGTGTGTGTCTGCATGCAGTGTATACATGTGTATGAGGTGTTTTGCGGGCGGTGTTTGTATGTGTGCGCGTGCTCTGTAATATACGGTGTGTGCTGTATGTGTGCGCTATGTATTATAACGTGTGTGGCTTGCATGTGTGCGCGTGCTCTTGTATATAACAGTGTGTGCTGTATGTGTGCGCGTGCTCTGTATATAACGGTGTGTGCTGTATGTGTGCTCTGTATATAACGGTGTGTGCTGTATGTGTGTAATATTCAGTGGGGGTTGTGAGATTGAAGTGAAATCAGGCTGAAAGATGGTTGCTATTATGAGCCAGGCAGCCATCTTGTTCAGAATATTGGTTCACCAGTAAATAGAATAGATTTTTATTAGATGTGCAAAGCAGAGCTTACATAGAATTCCAAGAATGTGTGGTAGATTAGAAAGCTAGCAATAAAACCAGGCAGAATCCGGCCGGTTCTTGGCACGGAGAGACAGGAAGATAAATGAATGGGGCAAGGTCACTGAGACGAGCAGAGAAACAAAGAGATTATAGAGAACAGACCAGGTCCCAAGCTATCTCAATAAACACAGCCTATAGGGAGTGCGGCGCTGCCCTGAGAAAGACAGCACAACAAATCACAGACTGTCAAATTAACATGAAGTGTATCAATTTATAGTTAAATGTGGAATTTCTTTGTACTAACGATGGGAGGTATTAACCCACGTGGGGTGCAATAAAGTGTCATCGGGAGGTGGGCTAATTGGGATGTACCTAATTACGTATTTTTGGGTATAAGATCCCTTGCACGGGTGAAAGGGGGGGCTCACTCTTTGCAATTCAATCCTGTGTGGGCACTTGTGTGACGACACAATAAAGTTTGCCTTTCCTGAAGAGACTCGTGTTCTGACAATCCTTACTTGTGCCCGGTCCGGCGCCGTCTTGAAAGTGAATCTGTTTTTGTCCGCCTACATTTTTGGGGCCTCGTGAGCCGGGATACGGGCCCTTTCCGGGCACACAGTAACGGCTGCTGAACACAGTGCGGCGCTTGACTGCAGGTGCGAGAATCCCGATGGTTGGGGGCGTCCGTTGAAGGTGAGCTGACATCTGCAGGCGCCAAGCAGGATTTCCTGTTCAGTGGACCTCGTCTCGTCCCAAACGGACCCCTGACCCGGAACTGGGACACCACTGAGTCTGAGGAAACAGCAAGCAGCGCCGGCGATAGGTAACGTGTCTTCTATGTTTTGTATGTCTAAAGGAGATACCGGTATCTAAGGGAAACGTCCGACTGAGATAGACGGATAAGGGGATGCGATGGCCACCATCCCATTGGCATATCTAGCCCGCCGCTGATAGCACTGACATTGCTAAGGAGCCAGAGTGGCTAGCGGGTGTCTGGATTCGGGGGAATTGAATGCCAATCAAAGTGTAGTTCTGTAAGAGAGGGAGAAGGTAGCCACGTGGAGTTGCATAAGTCATTAGTCAGTGTTTGTAAATAGAGCTTCGCCACGTGGGTAAAAGGGAAAGGAGGAGGGATTTTCTGTGACTGGGCTGAGAGCCTGAGTCAGTGCTAGTGTGCACGTCGTGTAGTGAAGAGGGCTCATATTGGAGCCAGCGGTAGCTGCAGAGATAGTGGTGCCGGGTGGGTGAGATTACCCATAAGGCAATTTGGAATTGCAGACGGGAGTATAGATATAGAACGGGGTGCACATAGTCACACGCAGTCAAGAGTTAGAGTTCAAATTACGGGGTATAAGGAGCCACAGAGGAGGGAATGAGCACCCTCGGCTAGTAGAAAGAGTTGAAGTGTCTATGTTCTGTTATGTGATGAAAGCATCTGATACGGTATGTGTTGTGAATGAATTGACTCGAGTGCTGTGAGTGAACGTGCGCCTACTCGCTCCGCGAGGAAGCAAATACGAGTTTTGACCCCGAACGTACGTTTCCGGCTCAGGCGACTGCAGACGGCTACTGAAGGGGAAGTGCCTCAGACACGGATGAATTGTTGGCTGAAGTATCAGACTGTAGATTTTAACTGTTGTTGAAATAATATATCTGTATTGCAAAGAGTACTGTTTTCAAGAGTAATAATGGGTAACGGGTCATCTAAGCCCAAGAAGGTGAAGGAGGGTGAGACGCCCCTAGAATATATGGTGCGGAATTTCGAGGCGCTATTTAAAACGCATGACTATGGTGTAGAATTGACAAAAGAGAAGTTAAAAGTAATGTGTACAGTTGTATGGCCACTAGTAGTTCCAGAATGGCCAGAGCAGGGGTCAATGGACCCGGAGCTAATACAGAGAGTGTATTCCCAAGTCACCGGGCAATGCGGACATCCTGAGCAGTATCTATATATAGATATATAAAAGTACTGTGTAAAGAATAAAAAAAAAAAAAAACAGACCGGTGTTAGTAGAACAGCCGGAGGAGATTGATTCCCTGCCCCCGCCCTATCTATTATATTATGGGGCAGCTAGAGAAGATTTATGTGTCACGGTTGCGAAGGCGGGCGGCTGTTACTGCCCTGCCGGCTTCCACCACTCTAGCGGGCGGAATTGCAGAAGAAAATGAGGGGGCAGTGGGTGGAGAGTGGAGGAGATAGAGAGGCTCCACCAGGAAAGATTGAGATGCCCGATGGGAGCATATATAAATTAAATCTCACAGAGTGAGATATCGGTGGATCGGATGGTGGTCTAGAAGGTTTGAGAAAAAAAGAAAAAAAAAAAAGAGGATGATTGCGGTGCTGTATGGCTTGTGTGTGTGATTCGGACTGATTTTGTCTGATTGTGTTTATAATTGATCTATTAAACTGTTCAATTAAAAGTAAAATGTGATAAGTAATTAATTTAGAGTATGAAATGACTGAGAGGTAGTGAGAGTCTCTGTGCTGGTCTCTTCCCTCCCTCCTGTCTGACACACTGTCTGCACGGAGAGGGGGAGAGGGAGGGAGTCAGTTTGTTTTTTTTTTGCTCTCTGATAGCTGGAAAGAATAACCCTTTGTGTATCTGTGCAGCGAATTCAAGGTAAAGAGAAATAGAGAAGAAGGATTACTATGCTTAGCTAATTTTAATGTGTGTTACAATAGAATATTTGTCTGAAGTCTGTTGAGTGCAAGATATATGTTTATATTTTGTGTTGATATTATTCCGAAAGTTTTAGTTTTGTTCAGAGCTAGAATTAAATAAAAAAAAAAAGGGGAGTCCTGGTTTTTATATTGTTACACATAAACAATAATAAGTACGTAATAATATAATATTGTCTACCAAAATATAAAATTTATTAACAAATTAAATTGAAATATATGAAACGGTTAGAAAATTAATATTAAAAGAAAAATTCGAGAAATAATTAAAGTAGTTTTTCTTTACTGTTTTTAAAAGGTATGTTTTTGTTTGATTTTTGATGGAATGGTTATTTTATTGTTATGAGATGTTTGGAGTGGTCTTATGACAATGGAATGATTTTTTTTTTTTTTTTCGATGTGGTATTAAGAGTCTGTTTTGGGCTACGGGAAAAGATCTCTGAGAATATTGTTTATACAATGTGTATATGTATATGCCCGAATGTCCCATCCAGCTCCTGGGGCGGGATATCCTTTGCAAATTGCAAGCCCAAATTACGTTCCTTCCCGGGGGTCACGCTCAATTAGACCTGCCCGAGAGTGGCAGCTCTGCTCGGCAGCATAATCCAGCCAGCCAGCACCCCCAGTCTGTGAAAATCGCAGTTATTATGCCAAGGGAGAAAGAATGGCGTACAGCACCTACTCTGCCAGCTGTCCCCGCACACACTACTCCTTGGAATTCCTGAGGTGTGGGTGGAGGAAAACCCGCCCAGATTAGTTGAATTAAAGCCCGGCGCAACACCTGTGGCCCTAAGACAATATCATATCCCACAGAAAGCCAAGCAGAATATACAGATACATTTACAGAGACTTAAAGATCACGGTATATTAAAATTCTGCGTGTCACCATGGAACACACCCCTATTGCCAGTACTGAAAGAGGGGACACAAGAGTACCGCCCTGTCCAAGATTTACGAGCTGTCAACGAGGCCACAGTAACACTACACCCTGTGGTTCCTAATCCATACAATTTGCTGGCATTAATTCCCGGAGATACAAAATATTACACAGTGCTTGATTTAAAAGACGCTTTCTTTTGCATCCGCCTGGCTCCAGCAAGCCAGCCCTTTTTGCATTTCAGTGGGAAGAGTCTACCACGGGGCGCGCCATCAAATGACGTGGACGCGCCTCCCTCAAGGTTTCAAAATTCGCCCACGATTTTCGGGTGCGCGCTTAGCCAAGATCTCCTCGCCTTCAACGCTCAGCCAGACAAAGTAGTGTTACTCCAATATGTTGATGATTTATTACTGGCTTCCCCCACAGAAAAAGACTGTTTATCCGCTACAAAAGCCCTGCTACATCTGCTAAGCCAAGCAGGTTACAGAGTTTCTAAAAAGAAAGCACAAATATGCAAACAAAGTGTAAAATACCTGGGATTCCAGTTAACAGGTACCAAACGTGCACTGGGGGCAGAAAGAAAAGAAGCAGTGTGCCGCATACCCCAACCAAAGACCAGGAGACAAGTCCGTGAGTTCTTGGGAGCTGCAGGCTTCTGCCGCCTGTGGATCCCCAACTTCGCAGATATTGCCAAGCCGCTTCATCAAGGCCACGAAGGGGGGGAACAAGACCCCTTTCATTGGGAAGAAGAGCAAACAGCAGCGTTCCAGAAATTAAAGACTCTGCTGATGGAAGCTCCTGCACTGGGCCTGCCAGATCACAGCAAGCCCTTCCAGCTGTTCGTGCATGAACATAATCAAACAGCAACAGGAGTATTGGTCCAGACCTTTGGCTCATGGCTGAGGCCTGTGGCCTACCTCTCCAAGCAACTCGACCCTGTGGCCTGCGGCCTACCCCCATGCCTGAAAGCAGTGGCTGCCACCGCAATGCTGATAGCAGAAGCAGACAAGCTGACCCTTGGACAAGTTCTTCATGTCAAGGTGCCCCACGCTGTCAAGGCTCTGCTGGATGTGAAGGGAGGTTACTGGTTCAGCAACAGCCGGATGACGAAGTACCAAGCCATGATGTGTGAAAATCCACGGGTTCATTTGGACCTCATCGCTACCTTAAACCCTGCTACTTTACTGCCTGACTGTGAAGAGGATCCAGATCATGAATGCCTCCAAGTTATGGAAGAAGTGTTCAGTAGCAGGCCGGATTTGAAAGACGTACCCCTAGACAAATACGATCTACAGCTATTCACTGATGGAAGCAGCTACATGGATGATGGGAAGAAAGTCTCCGGCTATGCAGAGTACTCAACAGAAGAAGTCATCGAAGCAAAGCCACTGCCAGGCCATACATCTGCACAATTGGCTGAAATAACAGCTTTAACCAGAGCCCTTGAAATCTCTGAAGGCAAAAGAGTAAATATCTACACAGATTCCAAGTACGCCTTCATGACAGTCCATGCACATGGTGCACTCTACAAAGAGAGAGGCCTACTTACGTCTTCAGGACAACAAATCAAATATGCAGCTGAAATCGCGGCCCTCCTGGAAGCAGTATGGAAACCAAGTGCTGTCAGCATCATGCACTGCCGTGGCCACCAAAAAGGCCATGATGAAATTCCAAAAGGTAACAGACGCGCAGACCAGGCCGCAAAAGCAGCTGCAAAACCGCCACCGCCAACAGAAGATCAAGCTAAAGTACTGATCTGCAAGCAAGAACCTCAACCCTCCATGCCAAATTACGAGTTCTACATGAATTTGAAAAGTTTGAACCCCACGGCGAGTTCATTGAAATAATACTGCACAAATGGCAAGATGATTATGAACTGTTAGAACTCAATCATGATTACATCCAATGGCTTTTCCCAACTCGGACACAAGGCCGAAATTTCTACTCTACTCCCCTAAATCCGCAAGAGACACGCCTAATGGTTAACACCTCAGAAGTTCAGCAAAGACTGCGCAGAGCCTACAAAATGATGCTGAAATTCTTCGGCGTAAAAATAGTGGGGGAGGAGGAAGACAAAGAAATAACTGAAGTTGAACGAGCAGAAAATTTCGCGTCACGTTTTGAAAATTTGACAATCAATCCTCACAATAATCTACGAATCACACGAATACTGCACAGTCTGGGAGAATTGGGAGCAGAAGAATATCAAGTCCCACTGGTGAGGTTCTTCCTCAAGGAGATCCTTATCAAGAACAGACTGCCGAGAATGAAGAAAAGTGCAATGAACTTTTTCATACCAGCAGTAAGAGATTCACAAGACAGACAAGATTTGTTATTTTTCGCATGGCGATACTATTTCCCAAAAGAAGAATTCATCTGGGGAAATCATGGAGAATTGGCACGATACAAACCAAAACCAGTGGTAGCTGCACTTACCGGCGCCACTGAGCGAATGGACACCTGTGTACTCAGAGAAAGAAAAGAAGTGGCTGACAGAAGAACCCGGAGGATATGGAGAAGATGGATGGTTCCAGATGGAGAATGGACGAATAGTCCTACCAGCAACACTGGCTCCTGAAATCGTAAGAGCACTTCACGCAAGTACCCATGGAGGGAGAGAAATGATGGAGCAACAGTTGGAGCCACATTTCTACGTACCAGGATTGTCAGCAATCTGCAAAGCAACAGCTCAGCAGTGTGTAACATGTGCCAAAAACAACCCGAGAACAGGCCATCTCAACCCCCAGGGAAACAGCCAATCGGGCTATCCCCAATGGCATCATTACAAATAGACTTTACAGTGTTACCACCCTGCAAAGGATACAAATATTTACTAGTAATGGTGTGCACTTTGACAGGATGGGTAGAAGCCTTCCCAACGAGAACTGAAAAGGCTACAGAAGTGGTAAAGAGCCTGATGAAAGAAATAATACCACGTTACGGACTTCCACTTGAAATAGGGTTGGACAATGGCCCTGCATTTATCCAGAACTGTTTGCAACAACTTGCCCGGCTACTGGGCATCACCTGGAAGCTACATACCGCCTACAGGCCCCAAAGTTCGGGAAAAGTTGAAAGAATGAACCGTACCCTAAAGACTTTGATGTCCAAACTGTGCCAAGAGACGTTATTGAGCTGGTTGGACTTGCTGCCGATAGTCCTTTTGCACATTAGGTGCAGACCAACCCCCCAATTGAAGCTAAGTCCGTACGAACTTATGTTTGGACGGCCAACCCCTCTGATTAATGGACTAAGGGGGGACCTTCGGGCATTGGGAGAAACTAAACTAAATGATCAGGTAGTAATGCTGGGTAAATCAATGCAGAAATTAAATACTTGGGTGGGGATAATATACCGCATTTTCTGTATCCTTCACTGCATAAGTATTGTCCGGGTGACTCAGTATGGGTAAAAGAGTTGTCAGGTATATTACACAGAAAAGGCGAATTTAAAATGGATGCCTGTAGCCATTTTGTTTTAAAGACAGTTTTTCTTTCAAAATATTCGCTAGATTTAGAAATGAACAAGATTTTTTTTTACAAAGTTCATTCCTGGGTTAAGAAATCCAGACATGAAGGAACCTAGAATGAATGTGAGATAATGCTAAGATGTGTCATAAGTAAATTTATTGTCTATTCTAAGTTTTTTTAAAACAAAAGAGATTTTGTTTCTTTTTGGGTATAGGAATAAGAGTTAAAGCATTCTGTAATATAGAATTATATTCACAAAATATATGTTTATAATCAAGGTATATTTTTATTATAATTACAGTATGAAATATATACTCCAAAATATTGTAGAAAGTATATAATTGGTAAATAATAAAAATTACTAAAGAATAGATTCTGTGAGTTAACCAGGAAAGAATTTAGCTGATAAGGCTCTAGCAACCAAAAGGAGGAGAGCTATAAATCTCAAGACAGTCTAGTTAGAAAGACAAGGTTCTTTGTTAAGCTAAGTCTGACCTTGTGACCCTAGATAAAGACCGAGAAAAAGAAATTGGGGAATTAATTGGAATTAAATTAGAAGTGCAACACTGCCCTCTACAGGATAGTAAAAATAATGATTTATATTATCATTAATATTAACTGTGTGGCTATAATAAGCGGGAAAAAAGTTTTTTGGTAAGTCAGTCAGAGATGTCAGCAGACAGACTCACATCGCCATGCACTCAGACATTCATTATATATGACACTCTGAGAAGTCAGAGATTGCCAGCCATCGGGACGCATCGCAATGCACTCACACCACGATGCACTCAGATCCCAAGACATGAGGCAATTAATATTCTCACCAAATCTCTAACTCACATGCATGGATTATCTAATATCGATAATTTTCACATATTCCAAAACAAAGCATCACATAGAAATTCCAAGGCAGACTCATCAACATCCAAATTGGACAGGTAATGTATGAAATAAGGAATTAATGTAAATATATTTGTAGAGATTTTTGCAACGTAGACTGAGACTTCTCGGATAAGGTTAAAATCCAAAATTCTAAGTATTTCTAATCTGCAGATGGAAATATGAAGAAGTGGATATAAGGATTTATTCCTAAAGAAATGTTGCAAGATTGATACCAATATATATATTGAATTTGGAAATTACTGTGATTAAAATTAATGAGCAAGGAATTATATAACTACAAAATAAAAGCAAAAGATTAGAAGTTTAATTCTCGAGATTAGGGGAGGATTCACTAAATAAGTTTTTATTACTTATCATCAAATTAGCTCATCTTTTGTTGATCTATGTAGCAGAGAGATATATATATATCTATAAGAGCTGGCTGGTTAAACATTGTTTGCTGGGAAATGTATGTTTGTATTAAGCAGAAATGTTTATTAACTATTTGTGTATTAGTTACTAACTGAGAAAATAGATGATATTAATCATATATGCAGTTACTAACCGGAGATACATATATTGTGAAGCTAGTTTTTATATGCTGATGGAGTGTGGTTTATAAATTGTTGTTCATGATATGAGATTTGAAATTCTGTTGTATACGTAATAAAATATTATATTTTTATCCGATTATTGATTATTGTATTTTTTAAAGCAAAACACAGACAATTAAAAGAATTCAGGAATAATTCTAAGAGATATAAACGATTGATATTTGTGTCTCGTATAAGTTTCTTATGAAATAATAATCCCTGATATATTGGAGGCGACTGCCGAGGTAGGTCCAGTAAGTCCAATATAGACATATTGGAGGCTTGGCTGGATAAATCCAATATATATAAACGTGTTGTATTCACGTGCAGAGATTATATCCGACAGAGTGGAAAAATGATCCACTAGGTCCAAAATGGAAGGTCCTTATCTTGTCCTGTTATCAACCCCTACAGCAGTAAAGGTTGCCGAGGTGGTCCCGTGGATACATCACTCCAGAGTGAAAGCAGCTGCAGCCAGTCCTGAACCAGCATGGAAGGTCGTTACCAACGAGACCAACCCGCTGAGGCTGAAGCTAACAAAGACCACAGCCATGAGCACCTAAATGATCCTAACCCAGATAATCAGGGCCGGTGCAAGCTTTTTTGCCTAGTCAGGCGAAGGTCTGTTTTGGTGCCCCCCCCCCCCCCCCGTCATGTCAAGCCAATCAGGATAGAGATGCATAATAATCTCTATCGTGAGTGTTCGGTGTCATCACGCAGAGATTAAAGGATGCTTAAAATTGGTCTTGCAAGGACAACCTTTAGCAGCGTTGTGAGTCACTGATTGGGGGACAGCCCCCAGTGCTGTCTTTATGGACTTATATAAACACTGTCTTTCTTCTGGAAAGGCAGTAGTTACATTTGTCAGACTGTAGGAACAACATATTTGGGTATATTTGCGGCCCCCAGCTCATGTATGGTGGGTATATATTTGCGGCCCCCAGCTGCTCATATGGGTATATTTGCGGCCCCCAGCTCATGTATGGTATATTTGCGGCCCCCAGCTGCTCATATGGGTATTATTTATGGTATAAATTTTCCCCAGCGAGTCTCTTACCTCTCTGCTCAGCTGACTGTGTCTGATTGACTGTGACAGTGTGCACAGCACTGCTCACTGCTGCCTGCTGACTTCTGCTGCCTCACCTTGGCACTGCAGGCCCCCCCGTCGCCCGCTGGCATTCTAGTTCTACTCAGTCTCCACACTCTCAGGCAGTCAGGGAGGATGAGACGAGAGACCAGACCACCAGGGACAATCAGGGACCAGACCAGGTAGTAGGTTTTTTAGTAGCAACAATTTTTTAGGCTTAAGCTTAAGCTAGGGCACCGCCACCATCGCTCTCTGCGTCCCCCTCGTGTGACACGTGACGTCACGTCTCGAGGCGACTGGTGCGAGCGGGCCGCTGGCGCTGGCCAGGCATGTGATGCACACGTGCACACGCACCTTTCCCGCTCGCCTGTGATTGGATTCGGGAAGCAAGGCCAGGCAGGGAACCACGTGGTGCTTGTTGTCCCCTCCCTCTCATTGCCCCCTTCCAATCCCAGGCAGGGGCGGATCCAGAGACTAGTCTCGGGAGGGGCACTTACAGAAATAAGGTGTGTTTAGCAGAGAGCCCGACTCACGAGAATTTACAGAGGGCCCGGCTCACAGAGCTTACAATCTAGAGGAGCAGAGGGCCCGGCTCACAGGAGCTTACAATCTAGAGGAGCAGAGGGCACCCAGGAGCTTACAATCTAGAGGAGCAGAGGACACCCAGGAGCTTACAATCTAGAGGAGCAGAGGGCACCCCGGATTTTACAATCTAGAGGAGCAGAGGGCACCCCGGATTTTACAATCTAGAGGAGCAGAGAGCCCCAGCTCACACATGAATTTGCCCCCAGCTCAAGGATTTGCCCAGCTCATGGATTTGCCCCCAGGTCATGGATTTGCCCAGCTCATGGATTTGCCCCCAGGTCATGGATTTGCCCAGCACATGGATTTGCCCCCAGGTCATGGATTTGCCCCCAGGTCATGGATTTGCCCAGCACATGGATTTGCCCAGCTCATGGATTTGCCCCCAGGTCATGGATTTGCCCCCAGGTCATGGATTTGCCCCCAGGTCATGGATTTGCCCCCAGGTCATGGATTTGCCCAGCACATGGATTTGCCCAGCTCATGGATTTGCCCCAGGTCATTGATTGCCCAGCTCATGGATTTGCCCCCAGGTCATGGATTTGCCCCCAGGTCATGGATTTGCCCAGCTCATGGATTTGCCCCCAGGTCATGGATTTGCCCAGCTCATGGATTTGCCCCCAGGTCATGGATTTGCCCAGCTCATGGATTTGCCCCCAGGTCATGGATTTGCCCCCAGTCATGGATTTGCCCAGCTCATGGATTTGCCCAGCTCATGGATTTGCCCCCAGGTCATGGATTTGCCCAGCTCATGGATTTGCCCCCAGGTCATGGCATTTTCCCCCAGGTCATGGATTTGCCCAGCACATGGATTTGCCCAGCTCATGGATTTGCCCCCAGGTCATGGATTTGCCCAGCTCATGGATTTGCCCCCAGGTCATGGATTTGCCCAGCTCATGGATTTGCCCCCAGGTCATGGATTTGCCCCCAGGTCATGGATTTGCCCAGCACATGGATTTGCCCCCAGGTCATGGATTTGCCCCCAGCTCTCACCTGGATTGTTGCCCAGCTCCGGCAGGGGGTTGAGGGACCCAGATGCCGCAGCGCGCGGAGCGCCTGCCCGATCTTGAACAGTCCGTCCTGTGAAGTGGATGCGGCTGTGTGCGTGCGCGCAGCCGGTCACGCGGTCGGCCAGTCAGGTGGTACTGAGACTCAGTACCACCTGATTAGCCGGACCACGTGACCGGCTGCCCGCACACAGCCGCATCCACTTCACAGGACGGACTGTTCAAGACCGGGCAGGCGCTCTCGCGCTGCCGGCATCTGGGTCCCTCAACCCCCGGGCCAAATCTCGGGGGTCGGTCATCCGAATCGGATGACCGATTACACCCCGGGCCGGCGCCCCTCACACTGGCAGGACGCCAGACAGTAAGGCGGCCGCCTGTGCCGCCTTACGTTAGCGCCGGCCCTGCAGATAATACAGAGGATCAACAAGTGGGTGTTTTGATGGGCACAGGTCCTGACCACCCGCCAACGGGGGATACCCACAGGGTGCTTTTTAGGGGCCCGGCCCCCACCCTTGATCATCCAGAAATGTTCTTTACTTTTGAAATTCCGGTGGGGAGGGATTGGGTTTATGTGACTGTGAAAAGAATTGCCCAAGGAATCCTGACATTCGGGGCATTTGTGGTGCTGATTTTATATCTTGCTAATCTGATTTATGGACTCTCACGTGGAGCATGCCCCAATTGTACAGGCAACGTGGGGAAAGTGGATATTTCCCATATCTGGAATGGTACGCACCCGGTGATGGAGAACCGTACCATGTGGAGACAAAAACGAGAAGTCTCATCCGAGATATTGCCAAGAGGACATTTACTTGTGCAATTTAAATATGACTATGCTAAGAAATCTGGGCAGAAAGCATGTTGGGTGTGCAGCAGAATGCACCCAGAGACAATTCATATCCCATTTGCTTCTGTTCCTATGAACCTGAGTATGTTCGCATCAGGGAATATCACAATACACTCTTTTCGGCCACCCAGAGAACAACCAGAAATGTACGAGGCCGGATACCCCATAATAGGGTACATATACCCCCCCAGAGTGGTGTTTCCAGATAGAGACACACATAAAAAGGAAGGGTGTTATTCAAGCAAATTCAATTGGACATCATACATATACACAATTGACACAAAGGAACAATCAAATTTTCTATACATACAGTGCAGAAAACTCACGAGTGAGCAAGAAGAAGTGATTGCAAGCGAGTCCGGAGGGACTCAGAGTGTGCTGGAGACAACGAGACGAATGAGGCGAATGATGTTGGAATTAGCAAAGGGAACACTACACCTATCACCATTCATGTTAGAAGAGGGATACCAGGTGTGTTGTGGGAGAGTGTGTTACACATGGGTTCCACCAACAATAACGGGAATGTGTTATTTGGCTAAGCTGGTCCCAATCCAGAGACTAAGGGGAGAAGACACAAACACAGACACAGAACTACACCCTAGGTACCCACTGGTGTTTGAGAGACCAAAGAGAGAATTGTTTGCGAAGATGGATCGAATATGGACATGGTTGCCAGCATGGACTGGATGGGGAGGAGAGATGATGAGGAGATTGAATAGCTATGTCAATCTGATGGATGAGATTCTGAATAGAACCAGTATGGATATCCAGCTGCTGAATCTGGAAATGCGTGAGTTACGAAAGGTGCAGATGATACATGATATGGCGCTTGAGCAGATAAGTGCGGCCTTGAATGGATTGTGTGAAATGACAATGCACTATGAATGTTGCACCTTCATCAGAAACACTACACATAAAGTCCCAGACTATTACCAGGTAATTCAAGATCACCAAGAGAAGGTAACACAGTTGCAGGGCGCAGCCAGGAGGATTGCTGCCGAAGGCTGGAATCCGCTCCGTGGGTTTGGAGCAATGGGAGAATGGTTTGGTTCCATCTTGAGATTTATCTCACAGATTGGATCCATGATACTCATGATAGTGGTGATCTTGATCATAGGGATACTGATATACCGCATAGGGCTATGCCTATGGCCACTGTGCAAGAGAGCACTGACACCTACACAAACACAGAAGATACCACTGATAATTCCACAGGGTATGTTCCCAGTGAAAGAAACCCCCCCCCCCCCAGTACAAGGAGTTTCAGAATAGTGGAGTGTAATGGCTACAAGTGCCAGGAAAAGATCCTGACACTTGAGCCAAGGGGGAATGAAGTGAAATCAGGCTGAAAGATGGTTGCTATTATGAGCCAGGCAGCCATCTTGTTCAGAATATTGGTTCACCAGTAAATAGAATAGATTTTATTAGATGTGCAAAGCAGAGCTTACATAGAATTCCAAGAATGTGTGGTAGATTAGAAAGCTAGCAATAAAACCAGGCAGAATCCGGCCGGTTCTTGGCACAGAGAGACAGGAAAAGATAAATGAATGGGGCAAGGTCACTGAGACGAGCAGAGAAACAAAGAGATTATAGAGAACAGACCAGGCCCCAAGCTATCTCAATAAACACAGCCTATAGGAGTGCGGCGCTGCCCTGAGAAAGACAGCACAACAAATCACAGACTGTCAAACTAACGTGAAGTGTATCAATTTATAGTTAAATGTGGAATTTCTTTGTACTAACGATGGGAGGTATTAACCCACGTGGGGTGGAATAAAGTGTCATTGGGAGGTGGGCTAATTGGGATGTACCTAATTACGTATTTTTGGGTATAAGATCCCTTGCACGGGTGAAAGGGGGGGCTCACTCTTTGCGATTCAATCCTGTGTGGGCACTTGTGTGACGACACAATAAAGTTTGCCTTTCCTGAAGAGACTCGTGTTCTGACAATCCTTACTTGTGCCCGGTCCGGCGCCGTCTTGAAAGTGAATCTGTTTTTGTTCACCTACAAGATGGTGTTGGATCCTTTACCTTTTTTCAGGTTTGACCCTCAGCTTCTCACACACACCATCTCCTGCAGCAACACAGGGGGAGGGGCGCGCTCTGATGACATCCCAGCCCATGTGACTGGCTGCAGGGCACACGTGATGCTGGGGGAGGGGAATGGGGGACACTGAGCTGTGAGGTGGCTGGATCCAGCACTGAGGGATAGGGAGGGAGACACAGCACTGTGATCAGGCCATTCATTAACCCTTTGTGTCCTGAGCCCTGTGAGGCGGCAGATCCACCTGGTGAATCCAGAGAGGAGATCCAGGCTGAGGGTGCTGGGAGTGAGCGGCTTCTTGTAAGTAAATGCATATATTGCTGATTATAAGCTGTATCCGCTGTATAATGATGTGTGTGAATTCAGCAATGAAATGTCTCCCAGCCATGGGAATAAGGCGGCACTTAGTCTATAAGAAGCCCCTGTGTGACAATCACTCCCTGCAGGGCCACAATCACTGATATGGAGCTTTGTATTCACCTTCTATTACACCCAGGAGTGTCCCCTTCTGACTTAACAGCCTGAGATCCCCATAGGGTCACAGTGCAGAGTATACTGACAGCCTGAGATCCCCACAGGGTCACAGTGCAGAGTATACTGACAGCCTGAGATCCCCACAGGGTCACAGTGCAGAGTATACTGACAGCCTGAGATCCCCACAGGGTCACAGTGCAGAGGATACGGATTCCTTTCTGATTTCTTACCTGTAGCGTATGGATTATACATGCTGTGGGGTGGCATTTTTCATGCACTGCCCACCAGCATGAACATATTTTATACAGACCTCAGACCTGATCTACCCGTGCAGATACATGTATACAGACCTGTCTATCTGTCGTTGTCCGTCATCGTCCGACCAATCCCACCACATGCAGGAGATTCAGCGCTCATGCACCGCTTCAGACTTCCATCGGACGACTTCAGACGGGTTTGTGTGTGTGTCTACATCAGTCTAGCGATCCTCCCCTATTTGAATGGGATTCGTCGGGTAAAGCCGGACGTTCTGGTAAAAGTTCCATGTTTAAAGTTGAATTGTATAGTTAAGCCGCTGTTCCGGGGCAGGAAATTCTCCCCTCGAGAAGGGATTCAGTTCGTCAGGCGAATCCCATAGGATTCAATATAAAAAATTTTTATTATTCAGTCGTCTATTATTTTCATCCGCAGCAAAAGCCTTTTTATGTTATTTTTATTTTTGGGAATTTGTGAGTTTTGCTTTATATTGTTTTGGGTAGAATTTTTGATTCCCAAATTTTTAAGAAGACGAGGGGTGGGGTTTTCCTGCTGAACGCTGCATTTTATTTTTTATTCGGGCCGGCTGCATTCAGCGGTGCTAGCCTTGGTGCTGAAACCCATTTCAGCACCAGGGACAGGATTTGTTTCCCCTGCTACATTTGACAAAGTGTTTTCTTTTTTTTTTTTTTCTGCATTAAATCAGTTTTTTTATTTGAATTCCCTGGTAAATGCTGTGATTTGCACCCGACGCGCGTTTCGCCTTACACAGGCTCGTCAGGAGTGCTGAGAATGCGAAGGAAAGGAAGACCCCGAGTTACGTGTGAGTTATGTGCAGCACAGACCCCGAGTTACGTGTGAGTTATGTGCAGCACAGACCCCGAGTTACGTGTGAGTTATGCGCAGCACAGACCCCGAGTTACGTGTGAGTTATGTGCAGCACAGACCCCGAGTTACGTGTGAGTTATGTGCAGCACAGACCCCGAGTTATGTGCAGCACAGACCCCGAGTTACGTGTGAGTTATGCGCTGCACAGACCCCGAGTTATGTGTGAGTTATGTGCTGCACAGACCCCGAGTTACGTGTGAGTTATGTGCAGCACAGACCCCGAGTTACGTGTGAGTTATGTGCAGCACAGACCCCGAGTTACGCGTGAGTTATGCGCAGCACAGACCCCGAGTTACGCGTGAGTTATGTGCAGCACAGACCCCGAGTTACGCGTGAGTTATGTGCAGCACATACACTAGTGTTTGTCCATGGAATGTGAAAAGGCGTCTCCTTTGTGTGTTTGAATCATGTGAGGAAGCAGTTCCTCAGGGAGTGGCTGGTCATTGTCCTCTCCTGTGGGGGGGGGGGATCTGTCCCAGCCCATCCCTTTGTATGTGTTATGTGTTTGTACCAGATATCTGCTATCTTTATGTACCAGGGATAGACAGGTATGGGGGGGGCTCCTATGTTTTCTAAGCGCTCCCAGAGGTGTCATTACACAATGTGTGGTTATTGTTCAGGGTTGGCTGTCTGTGGGGCTGGTTTATAGACAATGTATAAGCTGTTTCTGTTCATTGTGTTTATCTGTCTCTGTGCTGTATCTATACCAAGCCTTGGCTGTATCTGGATACCTGGGTAACATTGATCCGGCATCTGAGCAATTCTAGGCAGCGCTAATAACGCAGGTACGCAGCCAGGGAACAGAGGTCTCTTACAGTCTGTCCCTCTCTCACCCTGTGCCTCATGTCTGTCCCTGTGCCTCATGTCTGTCCCTGTGCCTCTTGTCTGTCCCTGTGCCTCTTGTCTGTCCCTGTGCCTCTTGTCTGTCCCTGTGCCTCTTGTCTGTCCCTGTGCCTCTTGTCTGTCCCTGTGCCTCTTGTCTGTCCCTGTGCCTCTTGTCTGTCCCTGTGCCTCTGTCTGTCCCTGTGCCTCTGTCTGTCCCTGTGCCTCTGTCTGTCCCTGTGCCTCTGTCTGTCCCTGTGCCTCTCTCTGTCCCTGTGCCTCTCTCTGTCCCTGTGCCTCTCTCTGTCCCTGTGCCTCTGTCTGTTCTCTCTGTCCCTTGCCTCTGTCTGTCCTCTCTGTCCCTGTGCCTCTGTTCTCTCTGTCCCTGTGCCTCTGTTCTCTCTGTCCCTGTGCCTCTGATCTCTCTGTCCCTGTGCCTCTGTCTGTCCCTGTGCCTCTGTCTGTCCCTGTGCCTCTGTCTGTCCCTGTGCCTCTGTCTGTCCCTGTGCCTCTCTCTGTCCCTGTGCCTCTCTCTGTCCCTGTGCCTCTGTCTGTTCTCTCTGTCCCTTGCCTCTGTCTGTCCTCTGTCCCTGTGCCTCTGTTCTCTCTGTCCCTGTGCCTCTGTTCTCTCTGTCCCTGTGCCTCTGTTCTCTCTGTCCCTGTGCCTCTGTCTGTTCTCTCTGTCCCTGTGCCTCTGTCTGTTCTCTCTGTCCCTGTGCCTCTGTCTGTTCTCTCTGTCCCTGTGCCTCTGTCTGTTCTCTCTGTCCCTGTGCCTCTGTCTGTTCTCTCTGTCCCTGTCCCTCTGTCTGTTCTCTCTGTCCCTGTGCCTCTGTCTGTTCTCTCTGTCCCTGTGCCTCTGTCTGTTCTCTCTGTCCCTTGCCTCTGTCTGTCCTCTCTGTCCCTGTGCCTCTGTTCTCTCTGTCCCTGTGCCTCTGTTCTCTCTGTCCCTGTGCCTCTGTTCTCTCTGTCCCTGTGCCTCTGTCTGTTCTCTCTGTCCCTGTGCCTCTGTCTGTTCTCTCTGTCCCTGTGCCTCTGTCTGTTCTCTCTGTCCCTGTGCCTCTGTCTGTTCTCTCTGTCCCTGTGCCTCTGTCTGTTCTCTCTGTCCCTGTGCCTCTGTCTGTTCTCTCTGTCCCTGTGCCTCTATCTGTTCTCTCTGTCCCTGCCCCTGTCTGTTCTCTCTGTCCCTGTGCCTCTGTCTGTTCTCTCTGTCCCTGTGCCTCTGTCTGTTCTCTCTGTCCCTGTGCCTCTGTCTGTTCTCTCTGTCCCTGTGCCTCTGTCTGTTCTCTCTGTCCCTGCGCCTCTGTCTGTTCTCTCTGTCCCTGCGCCTCTGTCTGTTCTCTCTGTCCCTGCAACCTCTGTCTGTTCTCTCTGTCCCTGCGCCTCTGTCTGTTCTCTCTGTCCCTGCCCCTGTCTGTTCTCTCTGTCCCTGCGCCTGTCTGTTCTCTCTGTCCCTGTGTCTCTGTCTGTTCTCTCTGTCCCTGTGCCTCTGTCTGTTCTCTCTGTCCCTGCGCCTCTGTCTGTTCTCTCTGTCCCTGCGCCTCTGTCTGTTCTCTCTGTACCTGCGCCTCTGTCTGTTCTCTCTGTCCCTGCGCCTCTGTCTGTTCTCTCTGTCCCTGCGCCTCTGTCTGTTCTCTCTGTCCCTGTGTCTCTGTTCTCTCTGTCCCTGCGCCTCTGTCTGTTCTCTCTGTCCCTGCAACCTCTGTCTGTTCTCTCTGTCCCTGCGCCTCTGTCTGTTCTCTCTGTCCCTGCCCCTGTCTGTTCTCTCTGTCCCTGCGCCTGTCTGTTCTCTCTGTCCCTGCGCCTGTCTGTTCTCTCTGTCCCTGTGTCTCTGTCTTTCTCTCTGCCTGTGCCTCTGTCTGTTCTCTCTGTCCCTGCGCCTCTGTCTGTTCTCTCTGTCCCTGCGCCTCTGTCTGTTCTCTCTGTCCCTGCGCCTCTGTCTGTTCTCTCTGTCCCTGCAACCTCTGTCTGTTCTCTCTGTCCCTGCCCCTGTCTGTTCTCTCTGTCCCTGCGCCTGTCTGTTCTCTCTGTCCCTGTGCCTCTGTCTGTTCTCTCTGTCCCTGCCCCTGTCTGTTCTCTCTGTCCCTGCCCCTGTCTGTTCTCTCTGTCCCTGCGCCTGTCTGTTCTCTCTGTCCCTGTGCCTCTGTCTGTTCTCTCTGTCCCTGTGTCTCTGTTCTCTCTGTCCCTGTGCTTCATGTCTGTCCCTGTGCTTCATGTCTGTTCTCTCTGTCCCTGTGCTTCATGTCTGTCCCTGCGCCTGTCTGTTCTCTCTGTCCCTGCGCTCTGTCTGTTCTCTCTCCTGCGCCTCTGTCTGTTCTCTCTGTCCCTGCGCCTCTGTCTGTTCTCTCTGTCCCTGCGCCTCTGTCTGTTCTCTCTGTCCCTGCGCCTCTGTCTGTTCTCTCTGTCCCTGCGCCTCTGTCTGTTCTCTCTGTCCCTGCGCCTCTGTCTGTTCTCTCTGTCCCTGTGCCTCTGTCTGTTCTCTCTGTCCCTGTGCCTCTGTCTGTTCTCTCTGTCCCTGTGCCTCTGTCTGTTCTCTCTGTCCCTGTGCCTCTGTCTGTTCTCTCTGTCCCTGTGCCTCTGTCTGTTCTCTCTGTCCCTGTGTCTCTGTCTGTTCTCTCTGTCCCTGTGCCTCTGTTCTCTCTGTCCCTGTGCCTCTGTTCTCTCTGTCCCTGTGCCTCTGTCTGTTCTCTCTGTCCCTGTGCCTCTGTCTGTTCTCTCTGTCCCTGTGCCTCTGTCTGTTCTCTCTGTCCCTGCCCCTGTCTGTTCTCTCTGTCCCTGCGCCTGTCTGTTCTCTCTGTCTGTTCTCTCTGTCCCTGTGTCTCTGTCTGTTCTCTCTGTCCCTGCGCCTCTGTCTGTTCTCTGTCCCTGTGCCTCTGTCTGTTCTCTCTGTCCCTGTGCTCTCTGTTCTCTCTGTCCCTGTGCCTCTGTCTGTTCTCTCTGTCCCTGTGCTTCATGTCTGTCCCTGTGCTTCATGTCTGTCCCTGTGCTTCATGTCTGTTCTCTCTGTCCCTGTGCTTCATGTCTGTCCCTGCGCCTCTGTCTGTTCTCTCTGTCCCTGCGCCTCTGTCTGTTCTCTCTGTCCCTGCGCCTCTGTCTGTTCTCTCTGTCCCTGCGCCTCTGTCTGTTCTCTCTGTCCTGCGCCTCTGTCTGGTTCTCTCTGTCCCTGCGCCTCTGTCTGTTCTCTCTGTCCCTGCGCCTCTGTCTGTTTCTCTCTGTCCCTGCGCCTCTGTCCCCCCCTCTTGTCTGCTCCTCTGTTTTTCTCTCTGTCCCTGCACCTCTGTCTGTTCTCTCTGTCCCTGCGCCTCTGTCTGTTCTCTCTGTCCCTGCCCCTGTCTGTTCTCTCTGTCCCTGCGCCTGTCTGTTCTCTCTGTCCCTGTGCCTCTGTCTGTTCTCTCTGTCCCTGCCCCTGTCTGTTCTCTCTGTCCCTGCCCTGTCTGTTCTCTCTGTCCCTGCGCCTGTCTGTTCTCTCTGTCCCTGTGCCTCTGTCTGTTCTCTCTGTCCCTGCCCTGTCTGTCTCTCTGTCCCTGCGCTCTGTCTGTTCTCTCTGTCCCTGTGCCTCTGTCTGTTCCTCTGTGTCTCTTCTGTCCCTGTGCTTCATTTTGATCTGTCCCTGTGCTTCATTGTCTGTCCCTTGTGCTTCATGTCTGTCCCTGTGCTTCATGTCTGTCCCTGTGCTCATGTCTGTTCTCCTCTGTCCCTGTGCTTCATGTCTGTCCCTGCGCCTGTCTGTTCTCTCTGTCCCTGCGCCTCTGTCTGTTTCTCTCTGTCCTGCGCCTCTGTCTGTTCTCTCTGTCCCTGCGCCTCTGTCTGTTCTCTCTGTCCCTGCGCCTGTCTGTCTCTCTGTCCCTGCGCCTCTGTCGTTCTCTCTGTCCCTGCGCCTCTGTCTGTTCTCTCTGTCCCTGCGCCTCTGTCTGTTCTCTCTGTCCTTGCGCCTCTGTCTGTTGTCTCTGTCCCTGCAACCTCTGTCTGTTCTTCTCTGTCCCTGCAACCTCTGTCTGTCTCTTCTGTCCCTGCCCCTGTCTGTTCTCTCTTGTCCCTGCCCTTGTCTGTTCTCTCTGTCCCTGCGGCCTGTCTGTTCTCTCTGTTCCTGTGCTCTGTTCTGTTCTTCTCTCTGTCCCTGTGCCTCTGTCTTGTTCTCCTTGTCCCTGTGCCTCTGTCTGTTCTCTCTGTCCCTGCCCCTGTCTGTTCTCTCTGTCCCTGCCCCTGTCTGTTCTCTCTGTCCCTGCGCCTGGTCTGTTCTCTCAGTCTCTGTGCCTCTGTCTGTTCTCTTCTGTCCCTGTGTTCTCTGTTCTCTCTGTCCCTGTGCTTCATTCTCTCTGTCCCTGTGCTTCCTTGTCTGTCCCTGTGCTTCATGTCTGTTCTCTCTGTCCCTGCGCCTCTGTCTGTTCTCTGTCCCTGTGCCTCTGTCTGTTCTCTCTGTCCCCGTGCCCTGTCTGTTCTTCTGTCCCTGTGCTTCTGTCTGTCCCTGTGCTTCATGTCTGTCCCTGTGCTTCATGTCTGTTCTCTCTGTCCCTGTGCTTATGTCTGTTCCCTGCGCCTGTCTGTTCTCTCTGTCCCTGCGCCTCTGTCTGTTCTCTCTGTCCCTGCGCCTCTGTCTGTTCTCTCTGTCCCTGCGCCTCTGTCTGGTCTCTCTGTCCCTGCGCCTCTGTCTGTTCTCTCTGTCCCTGCGCCTCTGTCTGTTCTCTCTGTCCCTGCGCCTCTGTCTGTTCTCTCTGTCCCTGCGCCTCTGTCTGTTCTCTCTGTCCCTGCGCCTCTGTCTGTTCTCTCTGTCCCTGCAACCTCTGTCTGTTCTCTCTGTCCCTGCGCCTCTGTCTGTTCTCTCTGTCCCTGTGCCCTGTCTGTTCTCTCTGTCCCTGGCCTCTGTTCTCTCTGTCCCTGTGTCTCTGTCTGTTCTCTCTGTCCCTGTGCCTCTGTCTGTTCTCTCTGTCCCTGTGCCTCTGTCTGTTCTCTCTGTCCCTGCGCCTCTGTCTGTTCTCTCTGTCCCTGCGCCTCTGTCTGTTCTCTGTCCCTGCGCCTCTGTCTGTTCTCTCTGTCCCTGTGTCTCTGTTCTCTCTGTCCCTGCGCCTCTGTCTGTTCTCTCTGTCCCTGCAACCTCTGTCTGTTCTCTCTGTCCCTGCGCCTGTCTGTTCTCTCTGTCCCTGCCCCTGTCTGTTCTCTCTGTCCCTGCGCCTGTCTGTTCTCTCTGTCCCTGCGCCTCTGTCTGTTCTCTCTGTCCCTGCGCCTCTGTCTGTTCTCTCTGTCCCTGCGCCTCTGTCTGTTCTCTCTGTCCCTGCGCCTCTGTCTGTTCTCTCGTGTCCCTGCGCCTCTGTCTGTTCTCTCTGTCCCTTGCGCCTCTGTCTGTTCTCTCTGTCCCTGCGCCTCTGTCTGTTCTCTCTGTCCCTGCGCCTCTGTCTGTTCTCTCTGTCCTGCGCCTCTGTCTGTTCTCTCTGTCCCTGCCCCTGTCTGTTCTCTCTGTCCCTGCGCCTGTCGTTCTCTCTTCTCTGTCCCTGTGTCCTCTTGTCTTTCTCTCTGTCCCTGTGCCTCTGTCTGTTCTCTCTGTCCCTGCCCCTGTCTGTTCTCTCTGTCCCTGCCCCTGTCTGTTCTTCTGTCCCTGCGCTGTCTGTTCTCTCTGTCCCTGTGTCTCTGTCTGTTCTCTGTCTCTGTGCCTCTGTCTGTTCTCTCTGTCCCTGTGTCCTGTTCTCTCTGTCCCTGTGCTTCATGTCTGTCCTTGTGCTTCATGTCATGTCTGTTCTCCTCTGTCCTGTGCTTCTGTCTGTCCCTGCGCCTCTGTCTGTTCTCTCTGTCCCTGCGCCTCTGTCTGTTCTCTCTGTCCCTGCGCCTCTGTCTGTTCTCTCTGTCCCTGCGCCTCTGTCTGTTCTCTCTGTCCCTGCGCCTCTGTCTGTTCTCTCTGTCCCTGCGCCTCTGTCTGTTCTCTCTGTCCCTGCGCCTCTGTCTGTTCTCTCTGTCCCTGTGCCTCTGTCTGTTCTCTCTGTCCTGCGCCTCTGTCTGTTCTCTCTGTCCCTGCGCCTCTGTCTGTTCTCTCTCTGTCCCTGCCCCTGTCTGTTCTCTCTGTCCCTGCGCCTGTCTGTTCTCTCTGTCCCTGTGTCTCTGTCTGTTCTCTCTGTCCCTGTGCCTCTGTCTGTTCTCTCTGTCCCTGCGCCTCTGTCTGTTCTCTCTGTCCCTGCGCCTCTGTCTGTTCTCTCTGTCCCTGCGCCTCTGTCTGTTCTCTCTGTCCCTGCCCCTGTCTGTTCTCTCTGTCCCTGCGCCTGTCTGTTCTCTCTGTCCCTGTGTCTCTGTCTGTTCTCTCTGTCCCTGTGCCTCTGTCTGTTCTCTCTGTCCCTGCCCCTGTCTGTTCTCTCTGTCCCTGCGCCTGTCTGTTCTCTCTGTCCCTGTGTCTCTGTCTGTTCTCTGTCTCTGTGCCTCTGTCTGTTCTCTCTGTCCCTGTGTCTCTGTTCTCTCTGTCCCTGTGCTTCATGTCTGTCCCTGTGCTTCATGTCTGTCCCTGTGCTTCATGTCTGTCCCTGTGCTTCATGTCTGTCCCTGTGCTTCATGTCCTGTCCCTGTGCTTCATGTCTGTCCCTGTGCTTCTGTCTGTTCTCTCTGTCCCTGTGCTTCATGTCTCCCTGCGCCTCTGTCTGTTCTCTCTGTCCCTGCGCCTCTGTCTGTTCTCTCTGTCCCTGGCGCCTCTGTCTGTTCTCTCTGTCCCTGCGCCTCTGTCTGTTCTCTCTGTCCCTGCGCCTCTGTCTGTTCTCTCTGTCCCTGCGCCTCTGTCTGTTCTCTCTGTCCCTGCGCCTCTGTCTGTTCTCTCTGTCCCTGCGCCTCTGTCTGTTCTCTCTGTCCCTGCGCCTCTGTCTGTTCTCTCTGTCCCTGCGCCTCTGTCTGTTCTCTCTGTCCCTGCGCCTCTGTCTGTTCTCTCTGTCCCTGCGCCTCTGTCTGTTCTCTCTGTCCCTGCCCCTGTCTGTTCTCTCTGTCCCTGCGCCTGTCTGTTCTCTCTGTCCCTGTGTCTCTGTCTGTTCTCTCTGTCCCTGTGCCTCTGTCTGTTCTCTCTGTCCCTGCCCCTGTCTGTTCTCTCTGTCCCTGCGCCTGTCTGTTCTCTCTGTCCCTGTGTCTCTGTCTGTTCTCTGTCTCTGTGCCTCTGTCTGTTCTCTCTGTCCCTGTGTCTCTGTTCTCTCTGTCCCTGTGCTTCATGTCTGTCCCTGTGCTTCATGTCTGTCCCTGTGCTTCATGTCTGTCCCTGTGCTTCATGTCTGTCCCTGTGCTTCATGTCTGTCCCTGTGCTTCATGTCTGTTCTCTCTGTCCCTGTGCTTCATGTCTGTCCCTGCGCCTCTGTCTGTTCTCTCTGTCCCTGCGCCTCTGTCTGTTCTCTCTGTCCCTGCGCCTCTGTCTGTTCTCTCTGTCCCTGCGCCTCTGTCTGTTCTCTCTGTCCCTGCGCCTCTGTCTGTTCTCTCTGTCCCTGCGCCTCTGTCTGTTCTCTCTGTCCCTGCGCCTCTGTCTGTTCTCTCTGTCCCTGCGCCTCTGTCTGTTCTCTCTGTCCCTGCGCCTCTGTCTGTTCTCTCTGTCCCTGCGCCTCTGTGTCTGTTCTCTGTCCCTGCGCCTCTGTCTGTTCTCTCTGTCCCTGCGCCTCTGTCTGTTCTCTCTGTCCCTGCGCCTCTGTCTGTTCTCTCTGTCCCTGCCCCTGTCTGTTCTCTCTGTCCCTGCGCCTCTGTCTGTTCTCTCTGTCCCTGCGCCTCTGTCTGTTCTCTCTGTCCCTGCGCCTCTGTCATAATGTCTGACCATCCTGGCTGATTAAGCTTAGAGTGATGATGATGACAGAAAAACGAGTTGTCCAGATGCTGAATCAGGAAGTGCTGCAACTATTTTCTTCTTGCTCGTTCTTGTCTCGTGTTAGCGACTTTTTATATTCCCTTTGTATCATTTACCACTGGACTAGGGATGTGCTGCCGGTTCGATTCGTACATGAGTTTGAATCGAATAATCGGCCGTTCAAAAGATGGCGAACTTTGAACTTTTTGCGATGTTCGGGAAAAGTTTGACCTTTAGTGAAACGCTGTTTGCAAAACTACTGAACGAAAATGTCTGGAATTTACACATAACATCCAAGGAATGAATGATAATAAAAAGGCTGTTACAGAAAAATGAAAAAACGGGAAAAACTAATTTTACAATTTTTTTTTCCAAAAAATGCTTAAAAGATTCTAAAAATAAAGAGACTTTTGCTGCAGAATATAATAATGAACAGTTTATTAGATATTGGATTAAAACGGGGCAGTACCCGGACCTCCATACACCTTTTACGGCCAATATCTTTCATATATGCCCAGTGGTGTAGTGTGGGTTGTCAGCGCCCGGGGCCAGCCAAGAATTGTCCCCCCCCCAACCTGTGGACATGTTAGCATGCCCTGATTCCCTTCCACCATTAGGGCATTGAACGCCTTAATTGATACAACAACCACTCAGGATACTTGGTTCCAACCAAACAACATGGTACTCTAGGGTATAAACAGCCGCAGACTTGAAGTTGTGTAAATGAAAGGTCTTTTTATTCCAGCATAAACAAACACCACACTTGCCTTTGAATCACTATTGCAGGTGATTAAACAAAAAACTACAAATGAAAACCTAACATACAGGGTTATTCAGAAAGAGGTGAAAACCAGGAGAATTGCCAGGAGAATGAACAATCTAGACCAAATAGCTGATTTTAAGTGAGATAAATTGGAGAATTTTTTCTGGTTTGGCTATTTTGACCTAGAATTTTCACTTCTCCAGCCATTCTCCTGGTATTCACCGCTCTCTGAATAACCCTGTTAGAGTACTTACTGCACATCCAGTGATCCTTACTATACAGGTAACATAATATAATAAACAAAAGAAAATCACAATCTTTTAGAATTGTTACTGCTCCCTGCCCCCCCCACTCTTATTGATATATTGCCCCCAGCTCTCATGGATATGTTGCCCCCCCCCAGCTCATATGGATTTATTGCCCCCCAGCTCACATGGATATATTGCCCCCAGCCCATATGGATATATTGCCACAGCTTATATGGATATATTGCCACAGCTTATATGGATATATTGCCCCAGCTCATATGGATATATTGCCCCAGCTCATATGGATATATTGCCCCAGCTCATATGGATATATTGCCCCAGCTCATATGGATATATTGCCCCAGCATACCGTCTGTGTCCTTTCTTTCACTGGTGTGGGGGGCCCGGAGACAGCAGGGGGTCCCTCCATGCCGTGGATTCCATGCAGGGGGGGGCGGATGCCATGCAGGGGGTGGTGGCCGGATGCCGTGCAGGGGGTGGCCAGTCCTGAATAGTGTGTGAGTCCGTGGAAAGAGCGGGCGGCTGCGCGCGTGCATGTGTATGTGCAGGTCACGCGGTCCGGCCAGTCAGGTGGTACAGAGACTCAGTACCACCTGACTGGCCGGACCGCATGACCTGCGCACGCACGCAGCCACCTCCCCTTCAACATGGACTCTCACCGAGAGTCCGTGTTGAAGGGGAGGCGGCTGCTGCTGGCTCAGAACTTTTAGGGGTGCAAATTTATTTTGAAATTATGCGCCCCTAAGAAAACTGTGCCTGGGGCACCGCCCCCCAACCCCCCCCCCCAGCTACATCACTGTATATGCCCTCTTGGAGGGCACTTTCATTTTCTGAAGTTTGACCCCATTGACTTGCATTATGTTCGAGTTCGATCTTTTCGGATGCTCAAGTTTGAACCAAACACGGGGGTGTTCGGCCCATCCCTCCTCTGGATGGGTTGTGCCTGGCGGGTGGGTATAAATGTCGGTAGGGCGTACTAGAATGTGACGGCTCTACAGCTGCTTCTGCTCCAACCCATACACGTCAGAGGGGCCTGCTATCCTGTCCCCACGACATTCAGACCCACCTGCCACGGGGCGTGCCATTTAAGTGGTTAAAATTTTTTGGTTTTGTTTGTATTGATGTGGGATTATATGTAACTCCTGCCTCTCCTTTAACCCCTGTAGCTCCATCCCCTTTGTCCTTTGTGTCCTGAGCCCTGTGAGGCGGCAGATCCACCTGGTGAATCCAGAGAGGAGATCCAGGCTGAGGGTCCTGGGAGTGAGCGGCTTCTTGTAAGTAAATGCATATATTGCTGATTATAAGCTGTATCCGCTGTATAATGATGTGTGTGAATTCAGCAATGAAATGTCTCCCAGCCATGGGAATAAGGCCGCGCTTAGTCTATAAGAAGCCCCTGTGTGACAATCACCCCCTGCAGGGCCACAATCACTGATATGGAGCTCTCTGGCAGGGAATGGGTTATTTGTGCCCTATTAGTAAGTAAAGGGTTAAATGTTTCAGGAAAGAGTTGAATCTTTGCCAGACAAGAGGTTAAATGTCTGGAGTGGATATAAAGCACTAGTGAGCCTCAATCAATCGTGACAAATTGGAAACCATAGCCGTGCACAGGGGGTGTGCTTAGTGTGCCCAGACACACCCTAATGGTGGGTGAAGAGGTCCTCTTTCATCTCCCATATTGACATTTTCTATTTCCCTTTATCTGGTGTATGATGAATAGCATAAAATCTGACGGTATCTCTGTATTACAGGCTTGTTATTTCTAATGAAAAATCTGCATTTTGTGCAAAATCTTAAATCTAGACATAAGGTTCCAATTAATAAATGTTCCATGTGTCACACCCCGGTGCTACAGGCTGCGCACGCTAGTGTTGAAGATCCTGAACCTCTCACCCCGCTGAAACACGGAGCCAAAATAGACTTAAAAGGAGAGGGTTTTTCTCTGGTACATGTTGGGGTCATTGACATTTGCATCAGCACCTACAGGGAAGGTGATGTCTTTGTCACCTCCATTACTGCTCTTCTTTTTCATTACTTATGCCCCTTTTTTTCTTGTTTCTGTGACTGCCTGACACTTCTGGAATTGAGGGTAAGACACCATCCACATAATGACCAAACCTGCCCAACCTTCAAGTTATTACATAGTCTTTATTATTATTGTTCTTTAGTTATATAGCGCCAGCATATTCCGCAGCGCTGTTCAATTTGCGCAATATAGAACGGGTTACTATACATTGAACAACATTTGACAAACCCGTACAGGAGGAAACGAGGGCCCTATTCCTGTGGGAACTCACAATCTAGAAGGGTTGTGGGTGGAAACAGGAGGAGAGGACTGCAAGGTGAGGTGATGGACTGGTTGCGTCAGTGAGTCAGGTGGTCGGCTTCCCTAAATAAGAATGTCTTTAGGGAGTGTTTGAAGGAAGGGAAACTAGGGGGAAGTCTGACAGTACTAGGGTGAGCGTTCTAGAGGATGGGAGCTGCGTGGGAGAAATCCTGTAGTCTATCATGGGAAGAGGTGATGTGGGGAGAAGCTAGGCTCAGGTCATTGTTTGACCTTAGGGAGCGTGCTGGGGGGTATTTTGGTGATAAGTGGGGACAGAGTTAGTGAGAGCTTTGTAGGTCAGGGTAAGGATTTTTGAATTTAATTCTGCAGTAGATGGGAAGCCAATGAAGGGCTTCGCAGAGAGGAGTAGCAGAGACCGAGCGGCGGGTGAGGTGGATGAGCCTGACAGAGGCATTCAGAATGGATTGTAGAGGGGAGAGGCGGGAGAGAGGGAGGCCAACTAGAAAATTGTTAAAATAGTCAAGTCGGGAGATTACCGGGGCATGGATGAGTTGCTTTGTGATGTCAGCGGTAAGAAATGGTTGAATTCTCAAAATATTACGTGGTTGGTAGCGGCAGGAGGAGGAAAGATATTGAATGTGGGGGATGAAGCAAAGAGCCGAATCAAGTGTAACTCTGAGACAACGAACCTCGCTTGATGGGGAGATAGTGATCTCATCAACCGTGATTAAAAAGTCAGGAGGTGTGGAGGCATTAGAAGGAGGAATTAGTAGGAGCTCAGTCTTCGAACTATTAATCTTTAGGTGGTGAGAGGCCATCCAGGAGGAAATGGCAGATAAACAGTTGCTGACTTTGGAAAGGACAGATGGAGAGAGATCAAGGGTGGAGAGGTAGATCTGAGTATCATCAACATAGAGATGGTAATTGAAGCCATGGCTGTTAATGATTTTTCCCAGGGAGGAGGTGTAGATAGACAAGAACAGAGGACCTAGGACAGAGCCTTGAAGTACACCAACAGATAAAGGCAATGAGGAGGAGGAGTTACCTGCAAAGGATTCAGAGAAGCATCTGTTGGATAGATAGCAGTTGACCCAAGCGAGTGCAGATGTCACAGAGACCAAGAGAGCTGAGAGTTTGTAGAAGGAGGGGGTGGTCGACAGTGTCAAAAGCAGCCGAGAGGTCAAGCAGAATGAAAATAGTACAGTGACTGTGGTTTTTAGCAGTTAGGAGGTCATCGGTGACTTTGGTGAGGGCAGTTTCGGTTGAGTGTAAGGGATGGAAGCCTGATTGCAGGGGGTCGAGTAGGGAATTAGAACCGTTTGCTTGTTCTGAATGTGAGAAATGTTTTAGAACAAAGGGTGAGCTTATTGTACATAAGAGATTTCATACCGGAGAGAAACCGTTTGCATGTTCTGAATGTGAGAAATGTTATCGAACAAAGCATGGCCTTACTGAACATGAGAGAATTCATACAGAAGGGAAGCCGTTTGCATGTTCTGAATGTGAGAAATGTTTTAGAACAAAGGGTGAGCTTACTGCACATGAGAGAATTCATACAGGAGAGAAACCGTTTGCATGTCCTGAATGTGAGAAATGTTTTAGTACTAAAAGTAATCTTACTGCACAT